>NAGG01000991.1:0-46187 GCA_003031705.1 Calonectria naviculata | reverse complement strand
ACAACTTTACAATTATCACAATCTTATATTAGTTTATTTTTATTATTTTCATTCCAAAGGCCTTATACGTACCCCAACTACAGCCGATAGCGTAGCGCGCAGTGGACGAATACCTCAAAATGACGACTCCGCAGTATCCCCGAGGACCCCTTTGCACGGTACAGACACTTCAGATCCAATTCCAAAACCTCGGGGTTACTAAAGGCAGTACAATATTACTTCACGCATCATTGAGTAGTTTGGGTTGGGTGAATGGTGGCGCTGAAGCCGTTGTGCGTGCCCTGCTTGAGGTCCTCGGCAAAGAAGGAACTTTGGTAGTGCCCACTCACACAGACTACATCACATGGCCCAACGACTGGAGCTGTCCTCCTGTGCCGCAGGAATGGTTTGTTGATATTCAAAATACGATGTTGCCCTTTGATGTCCAAACTAGCCGGTCTCACGGCATGGGAGAAATTGCGGAGACAGTCCGCACCTGGCCTGGTGCTACTCGAAGCGAGCATCAACGAACTTCATTCGCTGCTATTGGTGCACAGGCAGAGAAGATCACAGCCAAGCATCCTGTGGAGTGTCTCCTTGGTGATGAGAGCCCCCTGGGAGAGCTCGACAGGATTGGAGCCCAGGTTCTTTTATTGGGCGTGGGATTCGACAAATGTACAGCGTTTCACTTGGCCGAGTACAGAGTCCCAGAACCTCCCAGAGCAAAAGAAAGGTTTTACCAAAAAGTCAATGGGAAACAGCAGTGGATAACTGCTGAAACTGTTGATCTTGATGCCGGAGATTTTAAAGATGTTGGGGCGGCCTTTGAGAAGGACGGGTTCGTGATTAAAGGTGTGATTGGAGCAGCGAGCTGCAGGCTATTTTCAATGTCTGAGGCAGTTGCTTACGCTCGGAAATGGTTTATAAATCACAGAATCTTGAATGATTCTAAAGAGGAATGACCGCAGATTACAAGCTACACATGGGGAAATAGCCATGTGCCTTATCAATATGAAAGTCATGCATCATATGGGTTGATATTCCAATATTACTAATTTGTATCAAAGCGCCTTTCTAATAGGCATGTTATTTCTAATAAGCATGTAATAACATCAATTTTCTTAATCTACAAAGAGCTCCACTGTTCAGCGACCATAGTCCAGTCGCACTGCAGCTCCATATCAAAATTAAATTCGAAGTCAAAAGGGACTTCAAAGTTGAACGGTGCCGTGGAGCTAAAGTCCATCTCTGGCACCATCGCTTCTGGAGCAGAGGACATATCATCGGGCTGCCCGTTTTCTTGCTCTCTATTGCTAGCCGCATATCTGGCGCGCACAGAATCGCAGCTGATCCGTATCCTTCCGAAGTATGGAATGGCAGCATCATATTTGTCGGGGCCATTGTAAGTGCCATTGTGCAGGCTTGCGAAGAACTCCAGAAGCTGGGACCCTTGTGTCGCAACAACACAGTCCAAAACTGATGATACCTTCCCCAGGTCTCGGGCCATCGCTTCCACTAGTTTCCAATCCTGTGTCTCCACGGTCATATCCCGTCCAGACGGATGTTTTGAGGACAGAAGGTCTATGGAAATGATTGCGGCAGCTGAAAAGGCCGAAAAGTCTACTAGCTCGCACGTAATCATTTCTGATGTGCTGTTGCGAAATGTTCCGTAGCCTTTGGCGATTTCCCTGCAGGTTTCGAGACAGGTTATCCGACTGATCTCATACCGCCGATCTTTCACAGCCTTGTGCATGTACGGCAAATGAATCAACTGGCCCGTGGCGTAGTAATAAAGCCTGAGAATGTGCCGACGGTAGATGGTAGGAAACGGTGTGCCCGGAGCTATCGTATGGTCCCAAAATTCTGGGGGAAGGATGCTTTTGCAACGTTCCCAGTCCTGATCTAGCTTTACTGTGGCAGCATACTCTTCCTTTCCAGCGCCCTGGTCCCTTTCAATTATGGCGCCAAGGAGAAGGTAGAGTCTTTGATTCAGCTGCAATGCTGGGTCAGGTTCAACAGGATCCCATATAAGCCCCGGGTGCCAAGCTGGTAGGGCACTTGGGACCCCAAGCAAACAAGAGAGATGTTTCTCATATCCCACGATAGAAGGCCAAAGGTTGGCTCGAAGGTGCTCTTGAGCAGTCCATTTTCTTCGATGCAGACCAAGAACTACAGCGGCGTTCAGGGCATGGCGTACGGCAAGCCACGCTTTTCTGGGCATTCCTACATCCAGATACACCCGGTGCTGGAGTAGTCGAGCCTCAGTGCTGTCAACATTATCGCCGTTATCGGTGGTGAGGCAAAGAAGGAGCTGGGCTGTCTGAAGATATCTGGACTTGAGAACACGGGGTGGTGCTGGCAGCGAGACATGCTGAGAAATCCAGCCAGGATGTAGTTGTTGCACGCAGAGGGAGAGCCAAAGAAGCACCTTAGCGGCAGTAGTTGCGTTCCCACACCATAGGCCTTCAGATACCAGGTTCATGGCCAAAGGGACGCCACCTTGTTGAATGGTTTGGAGGGAGCCAGATGGTTTGATATGGAAGTAACACGGGGGCCATATCGCCCAGAACTTTTCCGTCTCCTGGAATATGGCATATAAATCCTGTTGAGGCGGAATTATCGAGGCTAGTGGGCGAACCAACTCGGAAACTTGGTTGTCTTGTTCTGATTCGGCAGGGCCGTTTCGACTGCGGTCATTTTTCCCAATGAACATTGCGCTTTTGAACAAGGCAGTCAAGGGAGAATCTTCAAAGCCGTTGAAAACCGGCGAGTCGTCGGACGCATTTGCAGTTTCTAGCACAGATGGAATGGGGGGGATATTAGGATGTCTAACAGCTGCTGTTGGACCTGGATTCTCGCCGGGTGATGTGTCTTTCGAGAATTGGGCCCGCGCAGGATCATTATTGGTTCCCGTTGTAGACTGAGCGGGTGTTATAGAGCTAGTCGCAACATCCTTGGTCCCGCACACGTTTCGAATTGTGTTCTCGAGCTCCTGAAGTCGTCTCAGGAGTGCCGCCTTTTCGTAATCATCGTCGTCCCTGGCCTGTGGTCTTTTCTTTTCTCGCGTCTGGGCCTCTTGCGGCTTGCACACGACATCGTGTGCCTTACAGCCCTTGCATGTCGCTTCATTCTCGGGGAAGAAGCACTTGACCTTTCGCCTGCGGCACTCGGCGCAGCTCCGTGTTCCCAGCCTCATGCGCTTGGGCCGCAGATCAGGGTCCACTTCATCGGGAACTACCATGGCTGCTGAAGCACTCGGACTGCGTCGTACCGGGTTGTGTCGAAATGATGCTGTCTCTCGGTCGAGTCGGACGAGCTCGGCCAGGGGCGTCCATTTGTTGGAGCGAAGCCGCATCGACTCGGACGAACTCGCACGAAGGTGGTCCGCGCCATGTCGTCATCCAGTCAGCGCTTGTGCGGACTAGGCGGAGTCAGTCTTCTGGGGCCACTCATAGGGCTCGATTTTCATACCCAAGAATTCCAAATAAATTAGCTAGAGCCGCATTTACACAGCCTTGTGGACATTGCTTGGGACTAAGTCCCCATCGCGGTTGGCGAGTGTGGACTTGGTGTATTTGGAATTGCCCTCGTCAAGGCACCTTTGCTTTTTGAAGCACTGGCCATGGTGCTGTTGGCGTAATGTGGCGTCAGGCCAATCGGACGAAGCGTTTCACCCGACCGTCCGCCTCTCACCAACTCGCGCCAGCCTACGACTCAGAAATCGAAGTGCCGGTGCATTGGCGATTAGCAGTAGACTACCGGAGGAAATTACGGACCAAGCGACTAAGTTGCGGGAGCGGATCCTCCCCTATGGCTTAAACCTCTGCAGTGCCTCATGGCGAGCAGCATGTATAAAGAGAGGCAGGCTGCCCAAAGACAGACCAGACATCATCACAACACATCTCACAAATCAACAACATCTCCAGTAACTTCAAAGCCCATCCTTTAATAACCATGGTCGCCATCACCCCATTCATGGCCCTTGCTGCCGGGTTCGCCGCCGTCGCATCGGCTCGGAACTGCAGGGACATTACGATCCCCGTCACTATCTCATCCACCAACACGGTTTTTGACCTGAAAGCCCCTTCGTCCAATATCGAAGTCACCGACTTTGTCCTCAACTTGCTCAAAGTCGGCGGTACCTATCCAAAGGAGTTTGTGCGAGGCGTAAGTCGTTACACATTGCTCTACGTCCATTCATGGTCTAACACCACCGAATAGAATAAGACTGTATCCGGCTCTTACAAAATTGCCGCTACCTACTGCGAACCCTCAAAGGGTCCTGGAAAGACTGTCCAAGTCTTGACTCACGGTATTGGGTTTGACCGCAGCTATTGGTTCGTTCACTCTTTGATCCACCGGTTCATGCGTCATGCGTCATTGTTTATGAAACACTGGACCTTTATGATTTATGCTAACTCATCGATATTTAGGGATTTCCCCATCAACAACCACAACTACAGTTATGTGAACAGAGCGCTGGAGCGTGGTTACTCAACCCTGTTCTATGACCGGCTCGGAATAGCCAAGTCGTCGCGCGGCGAACCCGTTAACGAGATTCAGTCAACATTGGAGGTAGCCTCACTGGTAGCCCTAACAAAGATGCTGCGCAATGGGAAGGTGCCTGGGGTCAAGTGCAAGTTCGACAAAGTCGTCCATGTGGGACACAGCTTCGGATCAGCGCAGACATACGGCCTGGCAGCCAATTTCCCTGAACTTACCGACGGCATCGTCCTCACTGGCTTCTCTCTGAACCCTAACTATGTGCCGCTCTTCACCTACTCCGCCAACTTTGTTCTGGCCAAGAACATCAAGTCTCTCAGCTCCTATCCCAACGGTTACATGGCACTTGGCGACGAAAGCAGCGTGCACAGCAACTTCTTCAGCTCCAGCAACCTTGACCCAGAGGTTCTTGCGGCCGCCACGGATGCTCGCCAGCCTGTCAGCATTGGCGAACTGCTGACAACTCTTGCACCTGCATCCACCGTCAATAAGTTTGAAGGACCTGTTATGGTTGTTACAGGAGGTACGTGGTGCTCGATGGTGTTTCCATTGAAACAGGCAAAAGAAAACTAACCCGAGACTTGTTCTTTACAGACTACGACTTGGCCTTTTGCGGAGGCAACTGCAATCTCAGCAAGCCATCTATTCCAGCCCAGGCCCAAAAGGCTTTCCCTAACGCGTCCACCTTTGAAGCTGTCGTTGTTCCCAAGACAGGTCATGGTTTGAACTTGGTGAGTGCACTTGATCAATTATATCAAGAGCAAAAGTCTGACTGTCATGTAGGAGTACACCCACCCAACCACCTACGGTGCTATTCTTGACTTTTTCGACAAGCGTGTTTAAAAGTGTTCTTGAAACTGTATAAGCTCGAAATAAACTCTTTCTTTCTTCGTCCGGCAATGATAGATGGACTATTATATAGAAGCACCCCAGTGTTTGCTTATCAACTTGAACTCCTACTCTAGATGAAATCAAGACGTTTCAGATCCTAGTTTTATCATAATTATTTTTTTAGAAAATAGAAATTCTCAATTAAACCCAAATAAACCTTGCTGCATATTAGATTATTGTCTTTTTTATTGAATAGTTTAGCTTATTCTATAACAATAAATTCTTGCTCTAAAATTGAGTAGTATTGCATCTATTTGTCACAGTGCTCTTGTTTTAAGAAAAAATGAAGCAGTCAATCTCAAAAGAACTAAAAACAATATTTATAACTATCACAAGATTCCTAACCAACTATCCGCAACGCTCCTTTAGTTGAGTCCCCCCTGGATTGAGATGGCAAGCATGATGGGCCCCAAACTTCTCATGTTGTCCCATTCATCAACTCGATACGGACCAAATTCTTGCATCTTCAGAAAAGACTTAGCTGTTGCACCAGATTGATCACTGATGCACTTGACATAGTTATCATCAAATGTGGCGATGGTAAAGTATATTTCATGACGGTCCTGCGATACAAGAAGACGACTAATAAATTAGAATGTAACAGGCATTTGCGGATTTGTATACTTACCGATAAGTCCTCAGCGTTCTGGTAGTTCTACCAATGGGATGGGATGGGTGATACTGGGAGATCCAAGCTGCCATTTGCGCTGTTTCCTGGATGCGAATCTTGCACAAGGTTGCGTCATTGTTGTATCTTAGACATGGTTTGACCTCAGCAATGGCTGCCGCAGGTCTTCCGCTTCTGTTTTGAGAATCAATGCTGCAGGTGTTTCGAAGAACTCCATCAACTCTAGCTTCAAATACTTTCTCCTTCTTAGAATTCTTCGCAACGAACGGCATTCGATAAATTGACCACTCGCCTTGGGTGAGGCATCGATGGATCGTGAGGGCATTCAAGAACAAAATCAATGCCGTGTTCACAATTTGTTCGTCCTCAACTGCCTTGACGCCAGCCACAGCGCCAGTGTCTGGGGAGTGAGCTATCTCATGCAATGGTGTTTGCAAAACAGAGAATTCACGTGGATCATTGGGGCTCAAGTTGAGTTTTCCCATGCCCGATTCAATCTCACCTGCCAAGTCATCAAAGGCGTTGGTCGGAGGGGTTTTCGGTACATTTGACTGACGAGATGGACTCTCCCGCGATGCTTGAGCGGCGCGAATAGCAGCCGTTTGACTTCGTGTGACAGGAGGAAAGTAGGCTTTCGGCAGTAAGTAATCACCGTCAGGCTCACCCTTTCCGATGCCCGAAAGATGCTGGTACAAGCGCACCAGGGAAAAGGTGCCCTGAAACTCATCCAGGCGAAAATCAACTGGTTCTTTGCTCTTCAGAGTGCCAAAAGACCTCCCATACGTGTTCCACGAGTCAAGGCTTTTGAGGAAGGCCTCGGCTTTTTTAATATTCTCAGTCGTGACCCACTTCTCCTTCTTATTGGCAGAAATGAAATCAATGATGGAGGCCTTTTGCGGCCAGATAGCGCGAAGGAGTAAAAACTGGCCAAGATCCGTATTGGAGCCGGATAGCTTGGCTCGGTCCGATAAGTCATGAACGGACATGACGCGCCAATGAACAGCCATCTTGGCGCCCCGCTGCATCACTTGACTCTCATCGACGAGCCAACAAGACAACAAACAACAAACGAGTACTTCGCCAACGAGCTCGCGACCCGTATAAGACTGCGACATGCCACCACGACACGTAAATCATGACTCCCTACCATTGCATCGCACAGAAAACACACAGGAAACGCCCCCACAAGCAACCGCCCAGATGAGCCACCACACTTGGGGAGAGAACCAGCAGATGGCAGCTCTTCGTGAGCTGCTGAAGACCTCCTTTCTCAAGCTGTATGAGGAAACGGATCGGTGCATTCAGCCAAAGAAACTGTCCTCTTACGGTGCCACTCAGCAAATTCTTGATCTGAAAACTGCCCGCGTGGTCGACCATCGTGGTCGGCCCGTCAACACTCAGCTTTTCATCGCCCCAGTGAGCTGCCAACAGGTCAAATTGTGGCTGCAGGAGTCAAAGCAGTTGGATTTGGGCAAAGACTTTCTCCATGATCCCCGCAATAGGCCCTCGCGATTTGTCCTTCGTCAGTACGAGGCATTTAATCTCATCATCCACATTCAGACCTATCTCGAGGACAATATAGATGAGTGGCGGCCTGGTCCCTTGGAAGCCCACACGGGGTGGGTCAAAGACGTGTATGTGAAATACTCCACACCATCAGCGCTTCCGGTCATCATACTAACTTAATTCCGCATTCGCAGGACGCCTTCAAGCAAATTCATCAATCGCCTAGAGCAGCCCAATGCGGATTGGCAAGTCAAGGGCGTCTATCGACAATACATCAAATCCCCCGGGATCTCCAAGCATGAGCGCAAACCTGATACCGACAAGCCGCATGTGATGGCCCATCTTACCGACGGTGCTCCCCTTCAAGATTGGGTAGTGTCCACCAGCGAACTCACTACCCTACTGTATCTTGGTGGAGATGCTTCTGTTAAGCCACATTACAAACATCATCGCTTCTTTCCCGTACGTTGAAATCCTGTTTGTAAAATGGTTTCGCCATGCCTGCTTCGTCTTCATCTTGATAATGACTGACCGAAACAAAACTTTATAGGTCACTCTCCTTACCGCCTCTGATACTCAGGTTCGAGTGAGCCAGGGCATATACGATGCCAAGTATGCAACCATCGAAGTCCGATTATCTCCCATAGTAGATCTACTGGGAGGAATTCGGAGAAATGCCGACGCTTTTCACACACTCCTAGGTTGGATGGCAGGGACACCTGTTGGGAAAACAACTTGGTAATTTTTTCTATCCAAATACAGTAGCTAGACTTGAAGTACAAGGCAGGAGCAAGTTACGTATCCAACCCTTTTCACAGGAACTTTAACCAATGTACGCATTAAACTTTAGTTGCGAATTATCCCTGTGACTTAACGCCATCCTTCTCCACTTGTGAACTAGGAAACATTTGACGTATATGAATCCGCTATTGGACTGCTCTCCATCGGTATGCCCAACAAGTAATGGATCTATAGCTTTGTTTCTCTTCCCTTACTGATCCAAGAAGGAGGTCTCTTGCTAAAAAATGCATCAATGCCCTCTTTGGCATCAGCACTCTTTGCATGCAGCGCCATTACACGTCCTGCCCAGAAAGCGGCGTGCTCGTAACCATCCCCTTCAATCACCCCATCCGCAGCAACCTCGGCACTCTGTGGCCCTCTGATCCCCAGCTGGGTCCAATATGCCCACTTACCCAGGGCCTGGGGCTGTGGAGCCTTCTGCGACAATCTGCTTATCACCGATTCAACACGTGCTTCGAATGCTGCGGTCGCATCGCTCGGCGAAGAAGAGCTCGTAGGTGGCTGAACAAGATCCACAGCGCCCGGGACCTCGGAAGCTTTAATAGGCTCAGCTGTAGCAAGAAGGCGATGGACGAGGCCTGGCGGCAGGCGTCGCGATACAGCAGTGGACGGGCTTGTGCAAGGCAACCCCATGTTGGCCCCAGGCAGGCAAAACTCGGTCGTTGCCAGAGAAATTGGGTAGTCGGTGGTCATTGCCAACTGAAAGCCGGCGGCAGTAGCAAAACCCTGGATTGGACAGACCACAAGAACAGGGCTCTGTCGGATCAACGACATGACCTCAGCACAGACCTTGAACAGGAGCTTGACATCGTCATGGCTAAGGCGAGCGAGTTCCTTCAGGTCGTGTCCCGAGGAAAACACTGGTCCCTCACTTCGTAGAACCAACACATCAGGCAGCCCAGCGCGTTCCCTGTGCCATTCTTCCGCGTCCACCAGCCAGCCGTAGGTTTTCCAGTGCTCGCTCTTGGCCCTTAGCTCAGCGGCTGATTCCAGGTCGCGAAGGATACTAGGCCGAAAAG
The DNA here is from genome assembly GCA_003031705.1 of Calonectria naviculata. Classification (NCBI taxonomy): domain Eukaryota; kingdom Fungi; phylum Ascomycota; class Sordariomycetes; order Hypocreales; family Nectriaceae; genus Calonectria; species Calonectria naviculata. The sequence continues at coordinate 36,860 of NAGG01000991.1, read as the reverse complement.
GTGGCAACACGCGAAGTTGACCCGAGGACGGGGATGTCAGTGCTTGGACGAGCTGCTGCTTGAGATTCTGGAGGACGGCAAGACTCAGGGCGTTGCGACTTTTAGGGTTGGCAAGGTGAATGTACGCGACATTGGGTGGCAGTTTGGGAAGGGGCATTTTTTTATAAAGTATCTAGGTGAAATTGGCACACGAGCGACAATTAATTTAGCAACGGCTTTACTGGAATGCGAAAAGAATCTCTTGTAAATAATCTTGCCTGGCATCCACCTATTTACCCCGCTTCAAAGTATTTTGGCCAGATGCCGGAAAAATATTGTTACATAATAATTAGATCGCAAAAGGAAACCCGAGGTCCGATGATGCCGTCGTTGAACGTGAAGCCGTCTCATTTGTAGTTTATTGGAAACGCTAGCGACATATTAGACTGGCGGTGATGAGATGCACCGGTTGATTCAACGACGTCAAAATTCCAATTCGCGTCTAAATTTCCCAAAGAATGTAAATAACAATTTTCTCTCAAAAATTACAAGTCTAGAAAATTTTCCTTTTTGCGTTCGCGGTAGTCCGGTTTTAATTTGCCGAGTTATTGTCGTCAGGGCCCCAGCACTGGACTCTACCCTGGATCCTCGTATATTCCACCTAGCGATTTGACAACCTGTTCAAGGGTGGAAATTGTTTAATTGAAATAGGGTTAGATTAGTGCTGTAGTTTAATTCCTATCTTAGCTATATCATAGCACAATCTGGTGCTTCTTTTTTCGTGTTTGTTCATCCATGTTCTACGCTGGAAACTAAGAAAGCTAATTCAGCGTGGTGGTAAGACAGCGCAGGAACCACGACGAAAAATCTTTGTCATTGGCGGAAATGGAGAAACATGAAGAGAATGAATTATTGCCCCCTTAAATCTCCCATCTAAATCTTGGTTCTCACTGTATAATTCTTCACAATCCCATTCCTCTCAAATGGATGAAAGATTAAACCGACAAGGATAATTATATAAAAGCCCCGACGTGGAGTTCAGGGCCACGCGTGCTGTGGAGCAGCCCCAGGACGCCTACTCGGTTTCGGTTTCGGTTTCGGCCGCCTGCGTGCGTCCGAGAACCGATGACAACTCGGACAGGGCACGACTCGGCTTCCGCCAAAAGGAACGGGGCGCCGCAACGAGAACAGTAACCACACTCATCACTACTGAATGCCCTTACCTGCATCCTGGCCATGGCCGGAGGACCGGAATCCGACCAGCCTGCAGCTGCCGTACGCCACCCCCGTTCCCCCAATGGACCTGAAGCTGACCCGGCCGATACCAGTGTGACCAGTGCCATGCAAGAAAGGTGAGCTGAATATCTATCTGTGAGAAAATTTCGATGCGACTGTGTGCTCATTTTGCTTGTTCTCTAGGTGAAATGCGATCGAGGAGACCCGTGCAAGAATTGCGTTGTTGCAAGCGCGCAGTGCATCCGGGCACGCCCAATGCGCGTTCCCAGGCGCAAACCATTCCACAAGTGAGTGCAAATCTCGCACCGTCCATGGGATGAAAAAACATTACTGATATGCTGCTGCAAGTGATGCCAACATTCAACGCGTCATGGAGAGACTCTCTCAACTCCAAGACTCGCTCACCAAAGTCGCCTCGTCGAGGGATTCGGTGCCGCGCTCCACCAGCCCCGCTAGTGGAGCTGCAGAGAGCGAGGGCGATCGGCTGCCGAGCCCGAATGCTCCAGGGGTTTCAGGCACCACGACGACTCCATTCTCGGATGAAGCGCCCCATGTCCGGAAAAGCAAGCGGCCTCGCAATGATGACTCCGGGTTTGGTTCTGGCAGCGTGCCCAGCGCTGTCCCGGAGCAGACCCCACAATGCTCCGAGGCTCAGTCCTTCATCCTGCGGGAGCTCAGCAGCGGCGCCCATCTTGGCGTCAATCGCCGCACAATCCTCGAATCTGCCCTCTCTCTTGTCAGCCAGATGTCTCACTCGGCTTGTGCTCCCGCTGAGCCGCACGTCGATGATACTGATACTGCCGATGCAAGCCCTCCTGTCGGTCCAGAGCCTGTCTCCGTAGGCTTTCTCCACACCATACTCAATGGTAAAAACAAGCCCCTTAACTTGAAACAGAACGACGCTCACATTTTTAGACAACAAGGCAATTGCGCCAAGGAGAGCATATACTTATGAATACACCTTCTGGATCAGGTCCAGAGCCCTCGAGCGGATGGGTCTCGCGCTCTTGGAAAGGAAAGCCAACGCCCAGACACTTCTCCAGTACACGGTATGCGTGCACTACAAGGCGTGTTGGTATCTGTCTTCTCTATCGCTTGTGGAACAGAGCTCTGAAATGCAGAGGCACATGCGACAGCAAACGCAAAGCCATATGGATATTGCGCTCGCTGCCCTGGACCTCGTTAGCGTCACGGCGCCCCCGTGTCTGTCCCTGGTACAGGCACTTTTGGCTGGCGTAAGTAGCTCATATGCTGTATTCCAAAGACTGCACCCAGCTAATTACTTTTGATGTGACCATCAGGCATCCCTGTTACAACATAAAGGACACTCGGCCAAATGCTGGAATCTTGTGGCACAGGCTTCTACCGTCTGCAAATCTCTTGGTTGGCACCTTGCAAACACTTTCAGATTCGATTTCAATAACGAATCTGAAGTCGAAATCCTCTTGGCCGTGCTAATGTGTTATTCATTCGACAAGTCACTGTCCATGAATCTGGGCCGGCCTCTCAATCTCTCTGGGCTGGAGTTCCTGACACGTCTACCGCTCGATCGCCTCATTGAGGGTCCGTTTTCCACCATAATAGAGCGTGTATTTCTTTTTGCACGCGTTCAGGAGACTATTATAGAGAAGCTGCAGACGCAGCCTCCAAATTCTAACGAGACTGGACGTACCATGATTGTGCGGTCAATAACGGAGGGGATGATGGAATTTAAAACCAAATCTGACAAGGTTAGATCCCGGCCAGGGATTAGCGAGGATGGGCCGATGCAACGCGAGTTTTTAATGTCCGATTTTGTTTACCACTCGATGCTCACCGTTGTCCTTCGCTACGATCCTCGCATCAGCCAAGATGCAAAGGTGCGGGAGGATTGCTTGGTCAGTGCACGGGAGGCTCTTCTTTCCTTGAAACGGGTCAAAGAGAATATAGGAGCGCCCGAGGGCTCTTTTGATCTCTATTCAATAATCATCAGTTGGTATGGTTTCTCAGGAGCCAACTCTCCCAAGCTCTCCTTTCTCGCGAAAGACATTTGCTGATCTGAATAGGAGCTTAATGATATACCCACTAAGTCCATACTTCGTCCTCTTCTGCAACGTTGTTGCGACTTCTAATCATCAAGATTTTCAACTGATGCAAGACATTGTGGATATATTATCACCCATTATCCACATCAAAGCTTCTGTTGCACGGCTACATAGACTATTTACCACCTTTGTTAGTCTATGTATGCCACTGGTCAACAAAGGTAGTCACCTGACGGGGTACCATCGGCCGGTGCCTCAAACATCTGGCCATGAGAACGCCGGCCCTTCTCAATTGAAGAGCAATAATGTAGATATGGCGGCAAGCTTTGGTGCATCCCTGGCTGGTCAGGGTGTGTCGCATACCGGCAACTCATTTCAGCCACCTATCCACAGTGAAAGTGGCGCTTGGACTCCGACATTATCGAGCATGGGAAATACAAATTCAACAATACCCGTTGGCACTCATGTGGATACTCCACCGATATGGGACAATGAACTTATGTGGCAGCTCCTCCAAACGCAGCCGTCACTGAGCTGGTTGAATAATGAACTTCCCTCAGTCGACAATGAATTTACCTGACGGCGATGAATTGTATTTTTTAGCTTGAATCCTTATATCTGATCATGCATCCGTTGTGAAAAGCGTTTGGGACCAAGAGTTCATTAAGAGACACTTCCTAGATCAAGGAGATAACGGGTCCGAGAGAAGGAGTGTCGGCTATACCAATTAACTCAAATTTATCAGGGGCATGACTACTTTCAAGACCCTCGAGATTACAAAATAATATTAGAGAGCTGTGTTTGGAATGAAGGGTCTGACGTCAAGACACATCAAAAAGACATTGAATCCTTACTCATAGTCACCGCGCTCACATGTACAACGAAGAATAACACAAATTAGATCTTGCAGTGCCGTGTAATAAAAACATTGTCCAAACCCACGCAATCCCAGTCATAATCACCAAACAGGGTCGATAGCGCATATCTTTCAATCCATTTGACCCAGCCTATCATTACAAAAAATAAAGGAGTTACGACTGAGAATGAGGGCAGGCTTCTCATTAATAAGAGCCCCCAGCAGAATATTCTTAGCAATAAGGTCGTGTCAGCTCGAAATAAGTGGCTTGATTCGGCAAAGGAACCCGAGAACGTATCTTGGTCAATCGTTAACCAATTTTCACGGAATTGAAAAGCATATTACATTACAATACTAGGTGAATGAATGCCTAAGAGGCTTGAGCGAGTACAAATTATTTTGTATCCTTTTCATCACCGCATGAATAGTGCCAAGTGTCTAGAAACGCTGCCCCAAATTTGTCATCCCATACCATAGAGTGAAGATAATCCTCAAACTCTTGTCTTGTCCTACCTTTAAGGATTTTCCAAATAAGCCCGAGCTGAGAGACGAACCACAAATCCTGCTCTTTGGCAGTCTGATCTACTACGGTGCCAACAAATAATGCCCAAAGCAATTCCGGTAGGTAATTGGTCCAAATCACGGAATTATTAGGCCAGGTGACTAGTGATATCTTCAGGCGCTGTGCCATGCGCGTTGGGAGAGAACTGGTCCAGTGATGGTGCTGGGCCAGTGCCGCACAATTAAACAGGTGAGTAGCTAAAAGTAAATCATGGAGACATTGTGCCTCTGGCGTACGGGGAATCTCCCCCACGCCATCCAAGGCAAGATGAGCCGCGGAAAACGATAACACGCGAATGTCTCGCAATGTTTGGTCGATGTTATATTTTTTTGCCTTTACTAATCGCCGAAGCAGGCTGATTGCTGTGACAAGCGTCTCATATCCTGGACCGAGGCTTTGAAAATGAGATGGATCTGGACGCTCATATGCACCAGTGATGGATTGAGGAAGTCGAGCTCTGTCCAAGTCGTAATTGAGAGGAAAATAAGGTCTTCGCCCTTTATGGGTCGCCAATTCAAGATCGATCCTAGAAGTAGCGGGTTTAGCAGCTGTGATTATCAACAATGATTAATGCTTACGAATTAATGAATCGGCCAACTTGGTAAGTGTTGATAGCTTGAATGCCTCCTCTCTGTGAGACTAATTTCCGCAGTCCCCGCATGTGGACATCCGCTTCTTCGGGAGAACCCTCTAAACTCTAACATGGCATTTTAGTAAGATGGCAAGATGACTAGGGAGCTTTGAATTCTAGGAGGAAATAACAGATTCATTTACGTACCGCAGTGCGACCCATATGGGCTATAGCAGCCAGTGTATTCTCTGTAATTTGGCCATTTTGCAGTATATGGTTAACCTCATGAATGACCTGCCCTTTCAGCTTCCATCCTTCCTTTACGAGATTTGGGCTGAATGAGGAAGTTTGGGTTGCTCCATAGGCTGCCGTCATGCTCAGAGTAACACGCATGAGGAGCGAGTCGTGCATCGCAAGGCCAAGCCACGTCTGTTGGCTCGTGACAGTGGTAGTCAGGTAGTCGAAGAAAATTATACCTAGCATATCTCAGTCAGAATGAATCCTGGTAAACAAATTTATATGTCATACAGTGTTTAATGAGTGAGTCAATTCTTGGGTTTGATGCTATTGGAATTGTTCCAAAAGGATCGAGGAAGCTGAGTCCGAGCCATTCAATCCCCGGCTGGGTCTGCATACTAGAGTGGTTTTTGAGAACATTAACAGGAAGAAATATATTCTGACTGCTCTCGAGCAATTCTTTTTTGACCTTTAAGCTTGGGTGCCATGTTTTTGTTTTTGACAGTACAACGTGTTTTTTGTCGTGGCTCTTTTTCACAGGACCTGCAAGTCGGAATTTTCCACTCAGCACCTTTTTGGATTCTGCAGTCCGCTTTGATTCGGCTGCACCGTGCAAGGAGCATTCTCCGGTAGTGGATTTGGACCGTAGCTGCAGGGCTGTCTTAATGGCATGACTTCGTGCGGCCCTGTCCGCTGGCTGTGGGCCGCCGCTAGTAACAACAAATTCGAAATTTGCCATGTCGACTTCGTGGGGCGGTCAATGGACAAGAGCCATCATTTGGATGAATTAATCAACCCTAGAGCCCATCCTAGTGTCACTAACAGACTAGAGGATAAAGAGGTCTTGGAAGTTTACGTGAAGCCGGTCATAGGGGCTGTTTGATACCCATGAGCAAGCTGGCAAAATCACTCAGGCCAAGAGCCTGTGAGATTTTAGGCTCAAGGCAACATATGGGTATGCAGCTGACTAAGGCCTGTAATTTGAGGTTAGCGTCGCCATCGTCCTATCCTACATGACGCCAATGAGGGTTTCATCATAGACATCACGTCGTAGTCAGCATTTATTTGTATTATGATAATTGGATATTATTCAAAAATAGAATTCTATTGCTATTAATGCACTTTATCCTCTCTTCTAAAGTTCAAATTTAGCACCGGCCGCCGGAATATACACCCACGTGATCGCGGTTGGAAGCTGTCAGATTGCAAATCACCCTCGCATTTATTTTCGTTTTTTCTTTTTTTAATCTCAAGAAGCCAATTTCAAAATTCCTTTTTGCAGAAAACCCGTGGTTCGACGACAGCCGAGTTGTCGATCATTACCAGGCTAGGCCGGAGGGTCCTCTTCAATCCTTCCATCAGCCCATCGGCCCACCAATAATCCATGGCGGTCAGTCGCCATCCTTGCCGCCTACGCGCAGCATGGCATTATGTATTGAGTAACTAGCAGCGTGAAATGGCGCCACGGGTTTGAATCCTCTCAAGTAGTCGTGTGTTGCATGCGGCAGCCTTGTGGTGATTGTTTTGCATGGTGTGGCTGCGCAGTCTAGGGTAGCGTGGCGTATTGCCCAATTCAGAACAAGGTCGGTTAAGTTTACCAGGGTCATCGCGAGATCGATTCCTAAAAGCCGATCACGGATCCGGTGGAACCAAAAATGGCGACAACACTTGAGGGGCGGGAAATGGGAGGGAAATTAACGGGAGATGTGCTGGCGGTGCGGTTGGGGCGGCTGATGCACCCGCAATCTGCAATTTCATAACAATCTCATTCTTGTACATACACTATTCATATATTCTATGGACGGCTTGTTTTGCTTCTTAGAAATTATCATTACTCATTTCCTCGTCGTTTAAACAATAAGCTTGGTGACCGACTTGCCCTTGTTGGCACCGTTGTATACATTTAACCACACGTTTGGCACCTCCTCAATGGTAGCGGGCACCAGGTCCTCGATATCGACCTTGATGCGTCCCTCGACAGCGGCGGTGATAAGCTTCTCCATGGCCGCGGGCACCTTGTCCATGTAATCAAACATGAAGAACCCCTTAATGGTGATTCTCTGGGAGACAATCTCGAACCAGTTGTACAGGGCAGTGGGCTCCTTGGAGTTGTACGTGCTCACGGCTCCACAGACGGCGATGACGCTGTGCTTCTTCATGCGGGTCAGAACGCCATCCAAAACAGCGCCACCGACGTTGTCAAAGAAGACGTCGACCTCATCGGGCGTAGCGGCCTTGAGATCCTGGACGAATGTCGGGCTCTTGTAGTTGACGCAAGCATGGGCCCCGAGATAATCTCGGACCCAGGCGCACTTCTCCTCGCTACCGGCAATACCCACAACCCGCTTAGCTCCAAGGAGCTTCACGGCAACCTGGATCACCATGGATCCGGTAGCACCTGCGGCAGCCGAGACGACAACGGTGTGCTCGGGTTTGGCCTGCGCAACATCGAGGAGGCCGATGTAACCGGCGAGGCCAGAGCCGCCAAAGGCACCGCAGTAGTGTGTCATTGAGAGGCCGGCGGGGAGCGGAGCCACGGGCTGGGCGAGGGCATCGTCCAGGACAACCTTCTCGCTCCATGATCCCAGATGGAAGTCCATAACAATGTCTCCGACCTTAAACTTTGGCGATGTGGATTCCAAAACTTCGCCAATGATGCCGGACCGCATTGGGGCTCCGGTGGGCACAGGGGGCAGATACATGCGATCGGCATCGACAGAGCAGCCGATAAAGGTGCGGATGCCTGCGTCATTGGATAAGTACTGGACCTTGACCAGGATCTGGTTCTCCTTGAGAGCAGGCAGCTCCACGGTTTGCAGCGTGAAGGTGGGCTCAGGGCCTGACAGCGTGGGAGTGCCGATTGGCCTGTTTGCCAGAATCCATTGCTTGGTGGTGTGTGGAGCAGCCATTTTCGCTTAGGGGCGAGAAGAAGAAAAAAAAATCGAGAGAGGGAGAGAGAAACAAGTGTGTGACTGGATTGGTTTTCCCTCGCGTTTCATTTACCACGTCTGCACCCTGCATATATTTATAATTCCCTTCCACCTGCAGAGAAATGGTAGTGGCGGAAAAAGCGCCAAGTTGAGTAGCATCACCAGCGAGATCCTTGCCGCGCGGTGGGGTCAACCGAAAATGTGGTGCACCTTCAGTTGGCCGACCACTCACACGGCTGCGCGGAGCGAGAAAAGAGGACCAACAATCGTGAGGCTGGCCGTTTGACCTTGTCAGACCAGCCAGATGGTTGCATCGGACGCTGGAGATTAACGCTGTTGGTCGCTCCGGACCAGGAGACGAAGTGGAGTTGACAGGGTGGAGGACTTGGCTAGACTGGGAATCCTTCAGGGTAAAATTAAGGGTACGTTGGCCCATCGTGGAAGCCTTAGTCGCTACCCTAATACTCCTTCTGGCGTGCCTTGTCAAAGGCCTCAATTGGGATTGGTAAATATAATCGGCTACAGGTTCCATGTCCCGGAGTTGGGCCAAGGTGAGAAAGGCTGGACACCGTTTTTTGCCAGGCGCGTCACCATGATATAGGGCCCACTTAATGCGCACTTGTCCAGAGCACTGTTCAGACACTGTTCAGGCACGCGGGTGAATAACGAATCACTTACTCGAAGGAGGATAGCGAGGCAGAGGGACGGCGGCAAGGGTCTTGCGTAGGTTGGGACAGGACCCGCACCTGCAGGCGGGAGTTGCATTCCTGATTCCTGGATTCTCGTACTCGTCAGCTTTGTTGGTTCTTGAAGAAGTGGATATGGGATTGACCCGGGGGCTGCGACCCGGCATCCCGGATTCTGGGGCTGCTGGGGGGGAGGGGGCCCTTTACGCAACGCGAGCCCCTGGGGATGTTTCGTGACTAGGTCTCCCGTGGTTCGACGAACGGTGGTAGCCGATAGCCGGGACGCAGGCTGACATACATAAACATAGGCTCGGGAAAAGGAAAAAAAAAAGGGCACGCGATGACGCCTCTCCCGCTCACGAAACGTCTGTCAATCTGTGACAGGTCGGCAGCAGCATGTGGCTACCGGAACAGCGCATGCCCATCACGGGAACGGTACTAGCTGAGCTCATTGTCAACTGCATCATCGTCCTCATTGTCCTCATCGTCGTTGGTCTGAGGGTCGTGGGCCGCCTTTGGGGTCCGGGCTTGGGACTCGACGATGTCTTCGTCATCCTGGCAACGGTTTGTACTCAACACGAAACATTTGCAGATGCATCCACTTACACGTTGACAGCCGATGGGTGTTGCCATGCTGATTTGCCAAGGCGTCTGTAAGTTGAGCAAGTCTTTACAGTTTGGCAACTGTTTGCTGACATTTCTTTCATAGTCGCGACAACTGGTAGTGGTTACAACCTCAGCGAGCATCCGCAACGTACGTACACTGATCCGATACTTGATCAATTCAACCCGAATATCAATGTTTCAACCTCTTACCTTGTTATTTCCATGCGGTTATTATGTGGGTTTCGGCTAACAATGATCAAGTGGTGGCCAATGTTCCGTGGATCCTCCAGGTCTCCTTCGGTATGCAACCTGTTTACATGACACTCCTGGCCTTGTGTAAAGCGAGCATGCTCTGTTTCTTCCTTCGAGTTTTCCCGAGTCGATTTATGCAGTACGCGTCCAAGGTTGCGCTGGCCTTGGTCTTTGCCTGGAACATCGCTTGTGTCTTTGCCTCTATTTTCCTTTGTAACCCCGTCTCGGCCCAATGGACCGGACAAGGGAAATGTGGCGCCTATATTCCATTCATCCAAGCCGTCATTGCCACCAATGCTATCGGTGATTTGTTCATCATGGCATTGCCAATGAAATCGCTGTGGCAGTTGCAAAAGAGGACAGCGGAGAAACTTGCAATCATGTCATGCTTTGGGCTGGGAACAGCGTAAGTACTGCAAATACGCTATTGCAAATTCTTGTACTAATAGAACCTTAGTTGTGTGGTGTGCGCCGTCTTCCGTTTCATCTATATTTCTACCGTCGACCTTACCAACAACGTCACTGGCACCATGCCAACCACGATCTTGCTCTTCATCCTGGAACCCAACCTGGCAATCTTATGCGTCAGTATTCCAATGCTGCGACCGGTATTTGCAAAGTACAGGAAGAGAATGGGTGGCTCGAGACTAGAGGAGAACTCTTACGAGAACTCTTATGAACGCTCCACAGGATATGCCAGCCGTGGCACCAATAGCAAAAAGTTGGCTTCCGAGACAGGCAACCTGTCCAACTGGGAGCTCAACACCTACATTCCCCGCGGGCAGGGCAAGACCAATGTAGACGTTTCAAGAATTGACGACGAATCGGGATCAGAGAGGAACTTGACTGGGCTACCAGAGCACAATGACGAGATTAGAGTCCAGACACAATGGACAGTCCGACATGACTAGACAAAATTTATACAAAAGTAAAAAGTGCGACAGTGATTTTAAAATAGATTTCCAAAAAATTGTAATACCAATATTTCCCTTCTCTCGTTTGGCTTGCTCCGCCCGTGACATCTTACTATATAATCGGCTTTTACTCCAGTGTGCTGTTGTAATGACTGGAAAATCCCATTAATTATTATGACTCTGTTTCAAGACTTGTCGCTTTTTTCTTTACTATTTTTAGAGCGTTTTTAGTCTTTCTGAAACTTTTTGGTATGATTCTTCTGTAGTCATTTACGTCCAAGCCTTCCTTGGTCACAGAGTTTTCAGCCACCGTTGTAGTCTCCTCTTCAACATTGTATGAGCCGACGTGCTCAGTTGACAAGCGCCGTTCCCTGTCTGTTCTCAAACTGCTTGGCCTGCAAGGAAGGGAAATTTCCGGTTCCTCAGCGGCCCCACTACGTCGGGCTTTTCTTCTCGTGCGAGTCTTTTCACGGCTGGCCTCGTTGACTTGTGGTCTCCCGGACTTTCTCCTGCGCCTCCTCTTTCTACCGTATTCAACTTGTTCTGTCTGGTCTGTACCGGAAACCTTTTTCTTCAGCAGATTGTGTGGCCAGCTGCCGACATTTGTAGAAATCTTTGGCGAATTGGGTAAATCTTCAACTCCTGAAGGGCTTTGAGAGCCAAGTTTTGAGTTAGAACCGTGTTGATGAATATGAATGGTAATGTCATAGTTTATTTACCTTTGGCTCATCCCTCTATCCGACTCGTTTGATGCAGTAGGTGATGAGGAGTTTTGTTCGAGAGTTCCCGAGTTGTCCAGCCAACGCATCACCTCTGGCTGCACTGCAAGCCCAACACGTGCATTATTGAGACAATTCATATCCCTCATTTTCGATGGTGTTGACATGGCCGCTTCCCCTCCATGCCCCATGTTTTTCGTCTCAGATTCATACCTGCCGCTATTCAGCCGTTGATTCATCGGATGACTGCCTCAAGCGTGCCCACCTTTTCCTTCCATGATGAGAATTGAGTGTAGCGGTAATCCATGGGTGACTGGCTGCGGATATTGCGGAGAGTCGAGTTTCCGGGATTGATTGTACAAGTTTGACAATGAAGTCTTGCCCACATTTTGAGATAGAACACGATTCAAGAAGCGTTAAAGGAAACTCAATTGTACCTTCAACATACTGAACCATGTTCTCCAAGCCTTGAAATGGCATGGCGGCTGTGAGAATTCGATATGCCATCACACCCAAAGACCACATATCTAACGAAGAACTATATGGTTTCTTTGAAGTCGAAATAATGACTTCAGGGGCTAGAAAGTCAATTGCGCCGACTTGCATGGTAAGTCTAGCATTGTCGCTATGTCGTTGCTTGCTGATGCCAAAATCCGCGATTTTCACGTACCAATCTGGGCTGCTCTTAACTACCATGACATTCTGGCCCTGGGTTAGTGATTTTATTCTCATGGGATATAATTGATGACGCACAGAAGGGTGTATGCCCTTGTGTATAAAACCGTAGTCGTGCATAAACTCCAGCCCTTCGATAATTTGATCAACGATACGTACGGCTTCGGACTCGGGCAACGGCGCGGAAATATGTTGCTGCAAATCGCCAAGCTCAAAATACTCCATCGTAATAAAAATGGAATCATCCAACTCATACCATCCCCTGGATATTGCAAAGCAATACCTATGCTGCTCTGGGTTAGCTGTTAGCTATAATCGTATAATGAAGTAGTGACGAACCGTTGAATGCGAAAGTTTCATGATGGCCTCCAATTCACTTTTGTAATCAAGCTCGTGTCCAGCAATAGAATGTTTCCTGAGCTCTTTCACGGCCCTATACCTGATGGTATCGCGAGCTTGACGAGTTTGAAGATGCACTGTTCCATATGAACCCTGACCCAAATGCTTGTCCTTTGTCCAACGTTCCACTTTCCTAACTCTCCGGCGCCGTTCTGATCGACTTGTTTCATAAAGTACATGCTGAACGATGCCCGAGGCTAGGAATTCGGTTTCGATTTTCGAATCGCGTACGAGATCGGAGGCCAACTTCCTTGTTCGAGGCATTCTCGTTCGTGGGTGGTTAACGTATCGAAACAGACATGTGGGGCGCGTCGCAGGGCATTGTATAATTCAACCCCGCGAGTGCTTTCCCCCCAGAATCGGCTTATTGGCGTGCAGAGGGATCCCTTGAGCAGTATTCAGAATGTTGAGAGTAGAGCAAGTCAATTGGGTATCGACCAGTTCGATTGGCAGTTTGCCCCGGGATTCGTCGTAGTTTGTGTTTTGACAGTTACTGGAACATGGCTATCGACCATGGGTAGCCTAGAGCTGTGATACCATTATTATATCGTAGTAGAATGGGTTTCTAAAAGGTTTGACCATCTAACTTTGATGCCGCGCGATGAGCGGTGGGGAAATGCAGCCACGTCGCCTTATCATTGTGCCGCCCCGATATTGTGCCGTCCCAACGGTTTAGCTCAACATCAACGCCATTGACAAACATCGCAGAATAGCAATGTGCCATCAACTAAAACAACAAGAGCTGAGATATTTATTGGAAGATATTGGAGCAAATGGTCTTTGTATCTGGCGACTGCCGGACTATAAGTCCCAGGGGCCCAAGCTCCAAATGCGCGCCGGTATGGCAATACATTAGGACCTGAAAATTTCTGGCAACTATCCCAGTAGAATATCCCGTTTGTGGGGGATTTTTGGCCACAAAACCATAAAGGTTGATTTTATCAAACCGGTAGCCCAGAAAACTTGACTGGAACGCTGGAGGATCTATTTTGAGGTCTTCGAGATGCTTCCGAGCAAGTTTTTGACTGCTATCACCGAGCCTGACCCGGCCACAGGTAAAGGCGTGCAAAGCCAGACTCTTCCCTTTTTAAAAGAGAGCCCTGAAGAGCCTTAGATTGGAGACGTCGTCATTGTATCTTTGAGTGCTCTTAGTTCCTGGCCCTTTGTTTCAAGAACTCCCTCATCGGTACAGAATGGACAAGCAAGATGAAGGGAAGGGGATAATTTCGATCAAGACATATTGAACTCTCAGAAATTATTCTTATGGGCCAATAATTATCTAGTAACAGGGAGAACCACATAGCTCAAGATAGAAATACTTGAGGAACTTCTTCTGAAGCGCCAAAACCTTGATGCTCGTTAATCTTGCTTTTTGCTATGCCACGGATGAGCGGTCTGTTGCGGGGTGCCCACCCACACCATATCCAGATATCAACAAATTCACCAGAGAATTCAAACTAGGCACTGGCATTCTAAAATGCCATTCTATCAATTTCCATTTGCATCATCAATATTTCAGTTTGCACTGAAACTTCGGCGGCTGCCGGCACTAGTAGCTGTTGGGCTAGCCGAGTGGCGTCAGACTACTGACCAATCCATCTCCGTCAACAGAGACACCGGATCAATAATAATCACGTCAGATGATGAACCGCCAAAGAAACACGCAGGGATGACTAAAAAAGTTTACGCAATCTGTCTTGAAGCAATAAGCTACCCCTCTTTCCCTCCAGTCTCTCCCAGCTGTCACCTTCCTAAACCTGTCTCAGTTGACGTATTGAACGATGAATGGATACACAGACCCATGGGCCTCGATTGAGGTTGATGCTCCGGTACGATTCTTCATTGCTCTCGTGTTTCGTATGCTTGGCAAAGCTTAACCTATGTGGTAGGAACGTGAAGTCGGAAGACCTCAACTGGCTCTTCCTGATCAAATGTGAGCCCAGCCTGTATCTTCATTCTGCATTCGCTCGGCAATTGATTAAACTCGATTCTCAGATCATTTTATACGCTATCATTAGTATCTAATGCATCTAACTTCAATTTTGAGAATGGACGTCGCTATCATTCTTATCGTGATAACTGTAAGGGCTTTTTGCCACTGCTTCTTCCCTTCCTTCGCTGACGTCGTCCTCTTCTCTAGCCCAGTACCCTCTCCCAAACGATGACGTGCGGCGGCCCACATCTCTAGAATTGATGTATAACTAATGATTTAACTGTTGGATCTTAGTCGGAGGTTGAAAGACTTGAGATGCACCACGTCATGATGAAGAAAGCAATTGGTGATAGGCTCTATCATGCGCCGATATCTGACAAGACAGTCAAGCGAATTCTCGATTTAGCGACCGGAACCGGAATTTGTAAGTGGAAAATTTGCTCTGGGTGGGCTTTCAGAATTCTCATATTCCACAGGGGCCATTGAGATGGCAGAATTGTTCCCGAATGCAGAGGCAAGTGAACCACACGCAATCCTCACAACTTCAACCACAACTAACTAGGTAGGGTAATAGATCATGGGCAATGACCTAAGTCCTATCCAACCTGATACGTAAGTGAACAATGGACAATATATCAGCCCCGATCTCATTTCAGAATTTGGAGATAGGACTCCTCCAAACGTTATATTTGAAGTCGACGACATCGAAAGCGAATGGGTGCAGGAGCCTTTAGATTTCATCTTCTGTCGATATCTGACGTGCTGCATTACGGACTGGCCAAAGCTTACAGAAGAAATTTACAAGTTGAGTTCACCTACGTTATTAATATTCCACAAATCAGCTCCTAATTCCGTGTGTTAGTAATCTCTCGCCTGGAGGTTGGGCCGAATTCCACGATTACAATCTAGAATACTATTCAGAAGATGGCAGTCTAACAGAGGAGCACAAGATGCGCAAGTGGGATCTCGATATCATCGAAGCCGCCCGCGGCATAGATCGTGAACCCTCTCCCGGTCTTTTCCATGAGGAATGGATGACGAAAGCCGGTTTTAAAAATATCAAGCATCTAGTCTTCAAAATCCCCGTCGGAGCATGGCCTAAAGATCCCAAAATGAAAGAGATTGGGCTTTTGAATCTAGTTCAAACGCTGAATGGCCTTGAGGGATTCACCCTTCGACTTTATTGCTCAGTCTTAGGGTGGGAAGCAGATGACGTCCATGCACTATTATCAGACGTGCGTAATGAGCTGGAGAGCGGCAAACTCCACACTATATTGGATTTGTAAGATGACGCTCTGAGTCGTTACTATTGAGAGCATCGCTAATTTTGAAATGGTTTAGTCATGTCACCTTTGGCCAAAAGGTAGAAGAAGACGGAGAAGTGCAAGAGAAATGCGAATAGAAGAATTTTGCCTGGCTCTCATTTAAATTAATATATTTATACCCTGTTTCTGACTTCACTCAATTACCTAGACCATCTTCCGATTTCAGAGATGGCCAATATGAGAATGATTGACCATATCTACACAGAGCGACCGAGTCACCTCAGTGGGATAGACTTGTGATTGGCAGTAATAATGCTCGTTCTTAATTCCATCCCTTAGTTTCATCAGACAGAGTTAACAGTCAAAAGGATCAAAGAAAGCAAGTTGGAGAACAAAATAAGAAGAAGCGGGGGCTATGCTCTAGCTCCTAGCCGTTTTACTTCACTGCGACTGGTGAGAACAACGGTGTTTCAATTTAGCGGTAGAATACGTTGATATCCCCCAAGACCGTGGAAGAAATCGTCTGCCAAGGCCACGTTAGACTTTTTAAGCAAAAACAGTTTTGAGGTACCTCATAATGAGAAGGGAAGAACTGGAGCATCTCTGGACAAAGAGTGGTAACATTCGATACCCCCAAGAGCAGGAAGGGCGTAATTTCCAATTTTAAATTTCACTGAAAATTGGCCTTACCAAAATGCCATTGGATGAAGGAACTCGACGGAGTCGCCACCGGAAACATATTTTGTAGCATCATGTCTCAGTTGGAAGACAGCTGAGGAGTGGGGTTGTCTCAATTTCATGTCGGCGCTTTGAGAACCCGTTTGGTCTCACTGAAAAGTGATTGGTTTTCCCATGCAGTCTTACGAGCCACGCCGGGTTTTCGATCTTTCACCGGTCTCTGCCCTCTCCACTGGGTTGCTAACTCAGGTCATATTCGGATTTGGAGCATTTGATGTTGTTTTCAACATAATCTCGACTCGAAGATAGGTCATGGAGACAACATCTACTCTGGAGCCTTGCACAGTTTCATTATGATATATATCATAACTCGGTCAAAATGTAAATAAGAATTAAAGATAAGTCATTATGAGCTTATCTTTTGTTTGTCAACTATGGATGCATAGAAAACAGATTCGTTGTTGGTGCTGCGATAACATCAGCTGATGATTCATGGCAATACAAGGGGACAGAATTTCCGAGCACCAATCACCTACTGCCTCATATCCAGTCATAGCTTCCTCGCGAGATGATTACCGTTCGTCATGGTTATGTGGGCACATGGGTGATGCTTCATTGGCTTGAGACATTCACACGGAGCAGAAGGGATCAGCCGCCCAAGAACTGAGACTCTAATCTCTCTCACTGTAGACTACCATTTGACTGAAGCCTCGCCTCGATGGTGGCCGTGGGACTTTTATCCAATGGAGAAAAAGAAAAAAGAAGAAAAGAAAGACGTTTAAGTAAAACAAAGTCACATGCTTCAATGATAAGCTTGGTTATCTTTATCTTTGTTATGTATTTCGTTACAAAAATTCCCCCACGTGTCAGAAAAATAGATATGTGCAGTAGACCTGCGTGTTTTCCATCACCATCCTGTCTTATCAGTGGTAGTTAACTTTAGGAATGTCTGTACTGCTCGTGTTCTTTTTAGAAATGTGCAGCTGGCACTAGTCTAATTGTTCACAATCCAGTCGCCATTCACACAGGCGGAAATTTATAAGGCGGGCATAATCACCAAAACATGTATGTGATGACGGCGCTTTTCTGCCACCTACGTGATATGCAATATTAGTCATATTGGCAGTCCATGAAAACATTAATGATATAAATCCCTATTGTTCGGGTCCTCGTCAAGTTTGAGGCCATCCTATGGTATCGTCTATCTTCATTCAATAGACCAACGCAGACATATCTCTTCTCTTCCAACAAAGCAAAAATGAGGCACCTTTCCACGTTCAAGACGCATTTCAACAATTTCAAAAACATAAAACTACTCTCAAATCTCAAATACGAGGCAGCTTTATTCACAGGCTTCACTTGGCGTGATTGGCCAGTTCCCATCTTCTCTACATTGTCATTCGCGTTGGGGTCCACTGGGAACCAGACCACCACGACCTTTCTATGCAACTACCTTATATCGACCACATGGATATGCACATTCCTGTACGCATTTAACCTCCTGAACCAAACCACCAACCTTGAAGAAGATCGCATCAACAAACCTGACCGGCCCATTGTATCTGGATTTGTTTCCATGGAGGGGGCCATCAATCGCCTCGTGCTACTCTGGGCAGTATTCATATTGAGGGGTATTGCTTTTCACCCCCAGACGATTCCAGAAATGGTCGTCCTTGCATTTATGAGTTATCTCTCATGCAGGACCGAGATTGGGGGCCACTGGATTGTTAAAAATACCCTCATCTTGACGACCATGGCATGGTCTCTCCTATCAGGGTCAACCAAGATCATGGGGACACAGACCATTCTCTGCCTCCAACACTGCATAACGCTTCCGGTATGGGCTGGGACTGTGGCGCAGTTCCAGGACTTCAGAGATATCATTGGAGATAGGAAGGTTGGGCGTCAAACACTACCGCTTGCCTTTGGGGAAACTAAATCTCGCTATATTGCAGCGTTTTTATTTGCACCGTTTGCATTAGCAACGCTCTACGCGGATGGAATTTGGAACTCCGCACCATGGATATTGACATTTTTCCACATTCTAATAGCTTATCGAACTATTCGACTCACTGACAGTAGATCCGATCACATAACGTATACAGTAAGTGACTTTATTCTCGAGTACTTTCAAAGGTCTGACCAAAAATCATTAGATCGTGTGCTATTTATTTTGCCTAATATTACTACTCAGCTCGTTACTGAGACTCGGGGTGTTGCCCAAGGACACTTCTATCGAGAGTTTAGTTTGGAACTCTGCTGAGTTCCCTAGGTCCATCTATCTATGGCTGCCTATGGTAACGGAAAGTGGCTTGTATGGATCAGCACTGCATTACTAATTTCGTCTACTTGTATTACAAAATGAGCTATCCTACGGTTCGTAGGTCCTTGGCCTCGTTGGGCGGGCTGTTGATATTTTTACTTATTTAGATTCACGATACACCATTTGGTTTCTTCTAGAATAGCCACAATATTATTTGTCATGTCTAAAAGAGACTGCCAACATCACTTAGATAATAAGATTGATATCTCCATGTGTTGAATCCTTTCAAATCTACTATTTGGTGTTTTTCCTGGACGCCTTGTATTTAAATTCATTTCAATATCTCGTTTTAGAATATAGTAAAACGAGAATAAAACAAGACAATGTTGTCTACACAGAGAGAATTCCACGTTAAGCTGTCCGTGGCGGCCCGTGGCGGCTAATGCTCACCATGTGGCGATCCAAGGCCGTAAAAGCATTATGGTATGAATGAAAGTGCCTTTTCAACTTGGAGGTTACATGATAGGCTCACAAGTAAGGCGATACCGAGATTGCATTGAAGTGTTTCTGCGATAAGTCCGTTGTCTCAGCTAGGAAACGCTCTCATCCTGTCAAAGCACAAGGCTTCACGTCTGACCCCCACTCCAATCTCTCCAAGTCTCACTTGCGGGGCTCTGAGTGTGCCTCTCCTACGCACCTACAGTGATTAACCATATCCATGCGCCTGAACTTATTAAAGTCTCGTCGGCGAAACCCCTGTCACATGTAGTTGTGGTCGGTTTCTTGGTGGAGCCATGGCTAATTCATCTCAGACCACGTTCTGGAATAGAGGCCAGGTTAATTTCACACGGAAATTTCATTGCAGTAATATATTTTTAGCTCAAGACTTTTGGGATACTTCGGAGCTTTTAGACTCCCTACCGTCTACTATCTCCTGTGCCACCTTGGCTGTTGCCCTCACGATGAGCTCATGTTCATGGGAATGCACCTTGTTCTTATACTCTTCCAGCTCCTCTCCCTTCCACTCAATCTCTTGGACCAAGATAGGAGCACCCCTGTCCACCTCAGCAATTACGTAATGGGCCATGATACCGCTACGGGTAAGTCGACCAGCCTTGAACTCGTCGAAAGCTCGCTCAATAGCATTAGCACCATCGAACTCTCCTGTGCAACTTGTAAGTAGCCAGTCCCCACGATCATATCTTGGAACTTACCGGGCAGTGCAGGGTGAAGGTTGATTATGCGTATTCCTGCCTTGTCGATGGGTTCTAGGAAAGCGCTTGAGAAGACGTGCATCCAACCGGCGAGAACAATCAACTCCGGCCTTTCTTTATCCGCTGACAAGATCCTTTCGGCCAATGCAGCATCATAGTTTTGGCGGCCTTCAGCTACTTTCTGTTCGTCTGTTTCTCCTTTCTGCAAAAACCCGTTGCTGATGAGATTGAAGTACTCCCAAGGAATGCCTTGTTGTGAATTAGCTGCATGATGTATACATAGCTATGGGAAGATGGCTCCTACCTGCCTTATCCGCTCGAACAGTTGCGTGCGCATTTTTCCTGTTGGTGATGAGTGAGATAATGCGGCTGTTTTGAAGCTGATCCGATGTAGCATCAATGAGAGCCTGGAAATTGGAGCCAAAGCCGGAGGCCATGACCAAGATCCGGCATTGCGACTCTTGTTGCCCAGACATTCTGAAGAATATTCGATTGGGATCGAACAGTACAGTACGTATGAATTCAGATGCAACAAAATTTCTGACTGGAAAGCTTTTCTGCGCAAGAGGAGCCTAGGGTCTCGTGATGTGACCACAGGTGCCACTATTTTCCCAATCTGGTTAGCGCCAGAAAAGTTCATATGATACCCCGCGCCTCGTAAGGCTGCAATGAGACGCCGGGAGCAAAACTACGACTCGCAGTTGGCAACATGTAAAAGAATTAATTATGGCAGTCTCTGGTATTGTATTGTGTATTGATTTCCGTGTATGGCAGATCAGTTCTAAACGAGCATTGCGGAACACTGTCGCCGACTTCCTTGGCAATCTTTGGGCATGAATCTAGATGTCATGAACACGCCCAATCTGTCTTATATCCATACTGCGACTTGAAAATACGAGTAGCCAAGATTCTCACCCATTTTCCCATCTGTTAGAGAACGAAATTAGAGGTTATTTCACCAGTAGCTACGGTATGAGTGTGAAGAACGATAGACAAACGTTCGTCGAATCGCCAATGACCCCGACAACCGAAAGGCTTTGGGCTCGCAAGTGTTGACCAAAGCGATACTGCAAGAAATGGCTTCCATGATGATTACATTTTCTTCACGTAACTTCAGCCAGCTTCCACCTTCAAGCTCCGACCGTATGTTTGCCTGCTCACGCATCATTGCTCCCAAACACCATCCCCAACACACTGCCCAACGCCTGCACATAGCCGTCGCGGAATGACATCCTGTCAAGCAACACCCTCCCCAACACGCTGCTCAACACGCTGCTCAACACCTGCGCGTGGCCGTCACGGGATGAAATCCCGTCAAGAATCTCCACTGTAGTGCAGAAATACAGCCAACCAGTTTTTGTTTTCTCGTGCACTTTTGACGTGTCCCATGGGTGTAACATAGGACCTCGCGACACAAGATGCCTCAAGCCGGGCGTCACACGCCAAGCAAACTTTCATACCGTCGTTACACAGCCCCTCATAGCATTTAATTCTTTCTTTCAAAGGGAAATTCCAGCATGTTTGCCGTTCTCAAATTCTTCATCCTTGTTCCAGCACCAACTTGCCATCATCAATTGAGACCATGGCACCATCAACCAGCGCCAACATGACGCCTATGAACCCCGATAGTGCCAGCTATCATCCTCATGATGGAAACGCCACCAGCTCTAGTGTTAACGAGGCCATCAACAAGGATTCAGCCAAGCAAGGCCCATCACAGATGACCCCGGGCGAAGAGGTTCTTCTTGAAAGCATGGACAAGGTAGGCCCGAAGCCCCCTTTCCCACATCTTCCCCAACTTCCTTCTCTGACCGAACGCGACAGGTGCTGGCCGAGCGTCGAAAGCTCATCGACGTCATCTTCAGAAACAGCCAGATGGTCCTTCGGAGCTGGGTTGAGCATCGGTAGGTATCCAGATGACCACTGCGCAATTCAACCCCCGCGCTAACCCCGATCCCAGATCTCCATCCGAGAGCGACCCGATGATGGCGGCCATGCGCTGGTTCGCCCAGTACGAGAAGAAGCAGAACGACAAGGCCGCCCACAAGACAACCTACGACGGCCCCGGCGGATCTCGCGGCGGCCTCGGCGAGGGGGCATCCAGAAGAGCCGGCATGGAGATCGCCGAGCAGCTCCAGGCTTGCCAGGACGGGATGGACGAATACGACGCCCGGACCGGTGGGGAGAATCCCCGGCTTGACGCGCACACGGAAGCCTTTCGCAGGGAGCACGATTTGCGCACCGAAGAGGAGGCCGAGATCCAGACGGACATCAAGGAGATGAAGGCTGTCCTTGTCATGATGTGTAGACAGTTGGAGGGGAATGACATGGGCCGTGTCTTGATGGAGCTGGTGCCTCACTGAACATGATGACTTTTGCCCGTCACCGATGGCAGTTGGGATTCATGGCCACTGTCCATCGCTGCAAGTTGTCAGGGCGGGTTCAAAACGGGGATTTAGAAATCTTAGTATATTGCATTTGAGTCAATAGCCCAGAGTCATATCAGACTAGGAAACAATTAGATGTATTGACAACGTTCGGTATTCACTTGCGCATTTGGTGTTAATTGTTTGCAACAGTCCCCACCAAAATGCGAGGAATTACAGGTCAGTTTTACAGTGCAGTACAGTACACTGTCATCTTGCTGGGAGCCTCTGAGCATCCGGGCCCCGCCAGTTCACATTCACAGCAGCCTGTTTACAACGATGCATGCCTGCTCAGTACGCATCAGTGCTCCCATGAGTTTTCTGGAGCAAGCGATCATAAATGGCCAAGGACGAACTATAAAATCGGCCGCTTGCAAATTAAAACTGCTGGCTGCGTGCGCAAATTTTGTACGGATCTCTGCCCTGAGCCCTGTTTCATTGTTTCGTCTGTCCAACTTCTAAGATTCCGCGACCGAAACCCACCCATCTACAGCATTGACATAATTCTGAATTGCCCTTCAAGTCACAATGATGAAAGGATAATAATACACTATGGTGATATGGCAGCACAGAAACGAGAATGAAATCTATTTTTGTCTATGCGCTCGTACAAATCTAGCAACGAGACGGCCGTGGGGGTTATCGACATAATTATGTTCCAATGGCGTACCTACACTACCACAAAATGCACATGTACAGTATCCGCGCTCGAAACTCAAGCATGGGTTGAAGCATGAGGAGCTTCGACACTGTAGTTCTTCAACATGGGATACGCTCATTCTCAGAGGCGTCGCCTAAGTGTGCCGAAAGTGATTGGCCGTGGTCAATCATCCCGCCCGATGGGGTCCATTCTAGGTCTCCCCAGCGTGTGAATCCGTGTATTCCTGCTATCCCAAGGTCAGTAGTAGCGTCACTCTCTCCGGGCAGACCGTCCTCTCGTCTCATGGCTCGCAGCGAGGCCTGGTTGGTTTGGTGGTGCATGGCGTCTGATAGGTCCGTGAACAGTGACGTCTTGCTGTCCGGGTTCATGTGGTCGAAGGCGAAAGATGACGACATGTCTTCAAGGGTAGTTTGCCCCACCACTTCATCGTCTCTTGACACGCTGGTGGACAATGGAGGCGGGTACGATCGGGTGCTCTCGACGGCAGGGCTTTCCGTGCCGGGTGGTGCTGCGGTGGCTTGTCGTACGTTCGCGCCAGATCCTAAGATGATAAGTTCTCGCACGATCTGACCCTTCTTCTGGGGGGAGTAGGAATTTTGGTTGCATGGGCACTTGGGTGGATGGGCAATGTGTGCGTCGAGGGCCTCCTTGGTGGTGAAGGTTTCGTAGCACCAGGTGCAGAGGGCGCACCAAGAGAAGGGGGAATGGGGAGCACGTTGGATGTAGTTTGGTGCTTTGTGGCTCCCCGGAGCTGTTTTACCATTGAGCATTGGGTTGTGGTATCGTCTCTGAAACCCTTGGCTCCTAATCATATGGGCTATCAGGTGCGATGGGCTGTCGAATGCTTGGTCATGACACGGGCACTGGATGCGCCCAGTGTCTGCATTCACAGAAGACCGGTGACTTCCGCTTCGGTGTCGTGTTCTGCGCGACCCGGAACTCCGACTCAGTCGATTCTCGCTTCTCGTGGGCGACACGTTATTGAGAGTGGCGGCGAGCTGGTCAAGCTCCCTTGCTATGTTTCTGCATTGCATAGCCAAGGTCGAGAGAGGGCCTGCAGCGAGCGATGCAGTCTGCATTGGCCCCGATGGCGACTGCGCATAGCCGGTGTCTAAGCGAAGTTTCGAGCCGGCAGGTTGGTGTTGCATAACACGGCCCGGAGGAGTTTCCGTGTTGAATAGCTCGTCCAATTCATGGCTCTGAGCCATAGATGCAAATTGGGGCCATTGCGTCTGGATTGGGGTAGCTAAAGAGGATGTAGGGGTGGAGCTAGGGCTCGTGCGGCTGTAGTGCAGCGTGGGCGTGTAGTGGGGCGGGTTCAGGTTCGAGAGCTGTTCCGAAGCCAAGTTCATAACTGGTGTGTGAGCTTGACGGCTGAGGGGTTATATAGAATGAATGAGTATTGAAGTGATGGTGTTTATAGGAATTGTATTCTCTGTTGGAATTGGAATTGGGGACTAAGATAGTCTGGGAATTGAGTAAATGAGTGTTGTATAAGAGCAAGGTCAACGACAACCCCGCGGTGGAAGCTTCAGAGGCTAGCTCAGGTACGGAGGATGCGCTAGTGGAATGGGGAACAACGACGTTGTGGGTGGGTTCAATAGATGCATATATACTTAGTGAAAGGCACGGGATCCTGACAATATGCAATGCCCTTTTATTCTAGAAGCATTCATTTCAGTAATTCCCGGCTTGGCATTTGCAATTGCGGTCATGGCACATGCTTCCACGCACCTCACAGAACAGAAGGACCAGTCTTCTCTGCCACCTCTTGCTGATTGCTCGGCCCGTTAAGTCGCTCACCCGCATACCTGCTTGCCACCATGCAGTATAAATGCCGCTAGAAAATATTGCAGTGGAACACCCCCCCTGCAACGGTTCTGCAGACTGGCCTATCACCCGCTCCCCGGCACGCCGGAACACCAACCGGAGTGCCCGACCTTGACGTTGTCCTGTCCAGGGAGCACCGCAACTGAGCCTCAGTGTCGCAACAGCTGACCATGGAGAGGCACATTTTGCGTTGAACCACTCGCCCGCTGCAAACGGCTTTGGCGCCACTTTTGTACAGAAGAATCTCACCCATTTCAATCAGGCTGTCGCCCCCACGGAGCTTGACGACCACGTTTGGAAGGAGGCCTCTCCAGGCACCGGGGAAAACTACGCAATTATTGGCTGCTGTATGCGGTCTGCTGTCATGGTGTCCTGCAGATTATTTGCCACCACGTTATCGATCGTGGCAATTCCCATTTAGCCCTATGAGGGGAAACAGGTGTACCCCGGTTGAAAGGTAAGACAAGACAATAAACAATGATGTTCCCCTAAGCCCGTTTCCAGACCGCCGGGACCTATGCATTCCGTGTTTCCATCGAAAGCCAATCACTGTTTAACAGGGGCTTCGGAACCTAAAATATGGAGCATTCACAGACATGGGCCAATGTGACGAAGCCAAAATGTGAAAATGGAGAATGCAAAGGATAATACACCATATTACACACTCAGCATTCAAAGGCTTCGTAAAGTCGCTTTCTTTCGTGCTGTTGCAGTCGGGCATGGTCTGAGATGTAGCGGGTGGAGTCTCGGGCAGGAGTCGTAGTTTTGCGCTGACCCAGGTGGTACCTGGCCGTGGACGTTTAGCTGCGATAGCGTGTAGTCCAGTTGAGGAGTTTGCTGAAGAGTTTCCAGTAAGCGAATTCGGTTTATCCCCTAGGAGCAGATGGACGAAATGATGATAAGTTTGGTGAAAATAAAATGACGTGCCAACAGTCTGACAGCACCAGTGCCACCTTTCGATTGCGACCACCTCGCTAGTTTTTCAATCTAAGAACTAGCACAACGCAGGCATCCCCAAAAAGAAGAAAGGACCGAAATGAGTCTTGGTATAAATTTTATTAAATTTGAAACAAATGCACTTATCCAAGATCGCTCAGATGAGGCCGAAGAAGAAGATAAAGAGTGACTCGCAACGTTGTATGGTTCCCCCGGAAGATGCTCGCCATCAAAACGTTGCTCCCAGCTCGCTTTATATATCTCATAATCTTTATTCTTCATTAACGATACAGCACGGCTGGCTCTATTCTAAATTTTCTCAAGGTATGAGCTGATACGCTCCCGGGCTAACTGTAGTGCTGCTTGCCCCTGATGGCCTGATGTCTGACACTGGAGCTATTGGCGATGTTTGGATAGTTTGATGGCGTAAGTTGTCCAATAGACCAGGCAAGGGCGCTATATCAGTGTCGAGGCCCATACTCGGGGAAGTGGAAGATGCCGATCCGTTTATAACTGGATAAGTTTCGGCAACGGGACTTCTCGCGCCAGTTGCGATAAGAACAAGGTCTTGCAATATCTCAAGCTTCTTCTCGTAGCTGTATGAGTTCTGATTAAATTGACATTCGAATGAATAGGGGATGTGTGCACCGAGGTCCTCCCTTGTGATGAAGGTTTTGTAGCAACGTATGCAGAGAGCACACCAAGTGAGGGTAGAATTGGGAGATAGCTGGATATAATATGGCTTTTTGTGAACTTTATTAACCGTGGGATAATACTGTTTTTTAAACAGCCGACTTTCAACCATATGTGCGATCATCGTCGGTGGGTAATGAAAGTGCCTGTTGTGACAGGGGCAAGCAACAAGCAGACGATGCCCACCCCCCGTGAATGGCGCATCGGGGATTGGGGTAGCGAGTCGACAAAGCTCTGATGTTACAGTTGAACAAAAGAGAAAGGCGTCCTGCATTGCCCCCAATACCCCCAGTTCGCGGGGAATATCCAATGAGAGACCCTTAGGTGACGCATCACCAATTGTGGCAGCGATCTGATGAAGCTCCGCCGCCCTGGTGCGACAAAAGAGCGTGGTCCTATGGATTGCCTCTAACATCAACTGCTTGCGATTGATGTCCAAGATATTAGCCTTGCGTAGCGCACCCGCGGCTATTGCCTCAAGAGCATCGAATTCTGTGCTCTGGGAACTGTACTGCTCAGCATAGTGCAGGATCTGGTCTTTCATTGATGAAGTTCTCTGTGCCGACCTTGCTGGTGGCTGCTGGTTGCCGGTGTCTGAGGGAGGTTCCGGACCATTATAGTGCTGGTGAAGAAAATGGGTTGCATGGCCTTCAAAGTCGAGTTGTCTACTGGACTCACCACCTTGCGGCTGAAATGTATATCGATTGATGTGGGGTGCTTGCGAGCTGTTTGGAGATGTCGATAATGGGACAGGGACAGAGCCAAGAATGGTGTGGCTGTGTGCTTCAGGCATATCTTTGGGCGGTATGATGCCGGAGACTTGCCAGAGATTCAACTCTGCATTATCATAATCAGAGATTTGGTGTTCCTGGACACATGATGTCCGGTGGAAATCCATTTTGGTTTGTCGAATCATAGATAGACCCGAGGTGAGACATGCAAGGGTAATCTGAATGGGCCTCCTTTGTTGAAGGCTTTCAGAGGGACCCCAAAGGATTGCAAAGACCGAGTGACAGTGTTGTCCCACAGGCTTGGAAAGTTACAGAGGATACAGATGCCACAAGGATCAAAAGCGCGGTATCTCGTGAAGATTATATATATAGTACGAAAGCTGTACGCGTCCAACATGCCGTACCATGTCTTGGAAGAAAGACTTCCTAGGCATTGGAGTCTCCACTTGAAGCATCCACCCTCACGGCCGGGGCTGAGACTTTGCAATCACGTTTGAACGTCATTTGGAGGATAATCATTTTTGTGGCTCTCGTCACGACGCCTCGATGTTCCCTCGTCACATCAATGCGTCAAAAGTGAGACTTTTGTCGTGGGGCACGCGACGATGAAATATGGGGAGGCAAAGGCATTGCATTTTCACTTGCTCCTCATCCTTTGAGCCCCGCAAGATCACCGACGACGCGTTTCTTTTAGGGATAGCTCAGTTCACTATGTAAGACAATCTCAAGAGCCGGGTATGTTCGACATCTGTGGATATATGGGGCAAGCGGTTTGTACGTTGCCAATCAGGCAAGGACGATGATGCAACATGTGAATAGTGAAGCAGTAGTTGAGGCTGAACTAACACCAGGCACATTTACATACGGCCAGTATTGCGAGGGGATCATCGATGCCAATTATATATCGGATATCAGTCATGGAAATTGCGGATGCGGCGACACTTGTAACATATTAGGCAAGTCAAAGGTGGTCTCAGGAAGCGCTTCCACTTTCAGTCTCGGGCAGGGGTGCTTCCCCAGCATGTATGCCTTAGATCATAACGCGAAATTGAGTTTGTTCCCGGATATCGCGAAAGCAGTATAAGAGCTGGGTCTGTGGGTCGATGGATCAGGATGCCCAACGCTTACATTCTAGCAGACGGCCGTGGAACGGACATTGTCGCCGAGACAGTCTTGTCTTTGACACTGAATGCCCCCAAACGCCCCCAAACACCTCCGCCTGCCAAATCATGCAGTGTGTGGCTGGCCTGTTTACTGCTTGGCG
Organism: Calonectria naviculata; assembly: GCA_003031705.1. Lineage (NCBI taxonomy): Eukaryota > Fungi > Ascomycota > Sordariomycetes > Hypocreales > Nectriaceae > Calonectria > Calonectria naviculata. Next base: position 8,320 of record NAGG01000991.1, on the reverse strand, counting down.
CTTGCAGATTACAGCATGTTGCATCGTCAATTGGAGCGATCCGCCTCTCTTAATTGATATGGACAGTTGTCTCTTAGATTGAATACTTTTTTTTTAATTCAGGGCGCCCAGTTGGTATTAATTTCCTCTATAAACCTAAACCTTCCATCATAAATTACCTCCGCTTATCGCCTCCCGCGTTGTCTAACAAAAACCTGGATATCATCATTTTGCCCAAAAACGCCCCAGCGCCTGTTCAACAAAGGAAAATCTTCACAGCGAATGTGTTTCTAGCTTTAGTTCAGCTCCTCCACGTATCCAATCTGCTGCCTCCCCATTGGCCCGCCAGATGCAAGCCGTTTCGCCAACTTTTCTTGGCTGTCCACAAGCTTCTTCTGCGCCTCGAGTCTCTTCTTGACTCTCTCGTCGGCGGTGCGCTCGATGCGCTCCACCTCCTCGCGCTCGCTGATGCGCAGAGCGCTGAGGGCCCTGGCATTGTCCACGCGCTCCGTGTTCATGCGCGTCTCCCACTCGAGCATCTTCTTCTGTCGTGTCTCCTCGCTCTGGAGCTCCGCCGTCGCAATGGCCTTGGTGCGCGCCATGGAGGCATCTGTGAGCGCGCGCTGCTCTTGAAGACGTCTCTGGAGCAGGTCCTGGAACATGGTCTCCTCCACCTTGGCCTTGGAGCGCACGCCGGCAATGTCCTCGCTATGGAGTTTTCGTCGCCGGGCGTCCTCCATTTCGGCCCTCTGTGCCCAGATTTGCTGCTCCACGCTGGCAACTTCCTTGCGACGGGCAAGAGTGATTGCGTGGTCTTCGGTTTCTTGAGCAATGCGCTTAAGACGAATCTTTCGCTCTCGTTCAGCGACCTCAATGTCTTCTGGGAGACCGACGGCGCCATCAGGCTGATCACCTGATGTGGCATAGAAGACATCCTTCGCCCGATTAGCTCGGAGAAGAGTGAGGAGCTGCTCTTTGTTATCCGAAGGCGGCATCACTTTTTCGATGTACATGGTTGGAGAATAGACATATTCTCCACTAATGTACTGGTTGTAGGGTTTGTTGACGTGCTTCCACATGGCCACCTTTAAAAAGCATCTAGTCGTCGCCACGGGGTCGGCGGCTTCGAAGCACAGGTGGAGAAGCGACTTGCCATTGGATCTAATAGTAAGATCGGATTCCGATCGGACAAGGAAGGTCATGATCTTTCCCATTGCCTTTTCCCGATCGGGTGAGAAATCGGCCATGTCTGATCCATGAAGACAGACCTCGCCAAGAGCACTGCGACCATCGTGCAGGGGACTTGGGAAATCGGGGTCATGGCCGGATTCGACGAGGACCTTGACAGCGGGGAGGTTAAGCTCTCGCGCAGCGTTGTGGAGAGAGCCGTCGTCCTTGGAAGGCTCGGCAGCAAGCAGGCTCCCCATGAGCTGGATGGAGAGATCGCCGCCAATGTCGGTTGCCAGGGAGAGAGGTGTACGACCAGTGGCATCGGCGACATCAACATCCGCGCCCTCGAGGACGAGCATCTTGACTACATCTGGTCTGCGGGCATGGATCGCAATCATGAGAGGTGTCGAGCGACTGACGGCAGTCTCAAAGTTGATGTTTGCTAAGAGAATGTTTTGTTAGTACATCATAACATGATGGTAGAATCTTGTTTTTCTTACCTCCACGCTCAATCATACACTCAATCAGGCTACTGCTGACCCTCTTCTGGGGCTGAGCGATAGCCCAGAGCAAGAGCGTCACTTCTTCCATCTCGTCAACTTCTGGATGGATTCGAGTTGTTGTTGTCTGGTCATGGTAGAAACCGGCATCAAGTAGTGACTCGAGCACCTTACGTGACCTTGGGTATTGGTTGATGGCCCGGATGAGAACCGGCTCTAGCCCCGGAGTCCGTGCCATGACATCCACCTGCACGTCACCATCGTTATAATCGGTGAAGATCTCAAAAAGCTCTAGCGCTTGGTCTTCGGAAATTGAGTTATCGAAGATGTGATCGAATGCGGCAGTGAGGGTCTGCGCAAGCGGCTCGCGGCTGAGAAGCTTTCGGGTCCAAGCCACGTTTGCTTTCGAGGCGGCTTGCTTAAGCGCCTCGCCATCCATGTAATCGACATCGGCTCCGTGGTCAACCAGAATGTCAACAAACTGATCGGCAATGGAGACAGTCTCCGCATCGCTGTGTTGGATCACTAGTGTAAGTGCGCCGTTTAGGGCGTCACCCATGGCACCATTCTCCAACAACAACTTGGCATACTCCAAGCCATCATCAGTCAACCAAGACTTGATGCTGTCCTCGGTGAATCCTTCTTCGAAGGCGACGTTGATGTAATCTTCCTCGACCTCTTCCCGAAGGATAAGCTTGAGGACGGGGACCGACACACGCCTGGTGATGGCGAGCAATGACTGGCAACCGTTGGTGAATGGGGATGCACCACAGTCGAGGAGGACCTTGATCAGACGAACGTCAAGATCCTCCTCGGCAACAGCCTTGCTCAAGGCAATGTGGACGTCTTCGGTAGCCGGCATGCCTGCCTTCATGAGATCCTGGACGATATCGAACCGAGTATCACGACTCAGCTTCCAACAAGCCTTAAGAGCCCTTAATAGGGTCGGGGCAGATGCCTTTTTCTGGATAGTTCTGTTAGTAACCCCACATGGTGCATGGACAATTCGAATTACCTGATTTCCGCCTTCATGCCAAAGCCCCAGAAGTAATTCAAGGTTTCCAAGAAAGGCTGTCCTAGCGGCGGCTACCACCGCCTCGCCGTTGCTATAATTAGGGTCGGCACCAGCCGCAAGCAGAACCTTGAGAACTTCCTGGCCACCTTCCCCGTATCGCGCAGCCGATACGAGCTGAATATCAGCCACTTCGCCCGTGACTCCGGCGTTCAAGAGTTTCTGGAAAATCAGGGCGCGCTTATTAAGGTCCCCAATTTCCGTTGCGGCTTGAAAGCCCCGTTCCAAGGTCTTCTTTTGGGAATTTAAATCGGACTTGAGCAGAACATCTAGAACTTCGATTGAGCCGCCTCGGCATGCTTCAATTATCGCTTGCCCGTCGTTTATGGAAATGTTGGCGCCGTGGGTGATGAGGACATCTCCAAGTTCCAGATCTCCCTCGCGGGCCGCTACAAGCAGCGCTTGCGAGGAAACGTCTGTTGTGACTCCAGCCTTCGCTAATCGAGTACAGAGCTCAAGTCGTACTTTCCAGTCTGTGACCTTTACTGCACGTTCGAGAGCAGTGTCTCGTGTGTCTGTTGTGTGTTTTGTTTGAGCGAGCAGCAAGCTCAAAATCTCGGGATTCTCCTTTGACACGGCCAAGGCGACTGCCTCGCCATCTGACGCATCTGCCCCGCCGGCAAGAATGTTAATTAGAGAAATGTCGCTCGGGTATGTGGCAATGGCGTGATTTAGCGCCCTGTTCACTTCGAGGGGATGAGCGCCAGACTGAACCAGTAATTTGGCGAATTGAAGTCGATCCATGGGATCTGGGATACGCAATGCATGCGGAAGAGCAAAAGCCAACGAGGTTGAGGTGAGTACGTGCATACAGCTGAAGAGGAGGTCGCAAAGAGTCGGGTTTGCTGCTGCCACCGCGTGGCAAAGCGCTGCCGCCTTGTAAGCATTCGGATCAGCGCCATATTTCAGCAGCTGCTTCAAAGTAGAAATTGATGCTTGTTTGTTGGTATCGCGTAGGAGTGACTGTACTTCATGCACAAGCATGCCGCTCATGTCTCCTCTCTGGCCTGACTTGGATTGGATCGCACTGAGCTTCCAGGTCTTGCTTTCGGTAGATGGCAAAGTTGCCAACTCGTTCAGGCAGCGGTTCACGGTCTCGGCAGTTGGTTTTCCCAAGCTCAATACTAGCTCGATGACCTTTGGATCGGGGTTGTGGACGGCCTTTGTCACAATGGCGCCTTCAAGTGCGTTTACATCGGCTTTTCCTTGCTCCAAAATAAGGACAAGTAGCGACATATCAACGGGCTTCTCGGATAGGGTCGTTAGCAAAGCGTTTGCCACTTCAGCAATCCCAACGCTTGCACCCGCCCGGAACAGGACTGCCAGCATGTCGTGGCGAGCACGGTGGTCGCCGACTTTCATCACGTCGTCGATTCTCAATGCTGCCGTTTTGGGCGCAGCCTTTTGGAGTAACAAGGACAATAGAGTGAGGTCCTTTTGAGCAATGACGGGTTGGAGACCATCGCCATTGTTGTAATTGATATCCGCATTGTTCTTAAGCAGTAGACGAATAAGTGTGTCATCGCGCTGTGCAATGTTGGCGGAAATAGCGTCCTGTAGAGCGATGTGCAAGGTCGGTCCAGCAAGGGCGCTCTTCAGGAACAACTCAATGATTGGGTATCGTTCCTGTGCAGCCAGATTCTTTGTCAAGGGGAAAACGACCGAGAGTGTTTCTGGAGATGGCTTAGCGGCAATAATTCTGGTGGCCGATTCCACATCTCCCCTCACAACGGCGGTTCGGAGCGCCTCGCCATTTCTGTGGTCCGGAGAGGCAACCGCATGGCGATTATTAACACGAGTTTTTCGCTGCTGAATGGAATCGAGCGAGTTTTGTCGCTCGGGAAAATGGGGGCTTAGAAGTAGATTGACGGTTTGTGAATCGCCAGCCTGAACTGCATGGATGAGACAATCGCTCAAATATGGACCACTAGCGCCTTTACGGAGCAAGTGGTACAGTATGCTAAAGCGTGTCTCGGCCGATGCCTGTCGGGGAAGCAGAGTTAAACAGCTGGAGGCCACGGCGGTGTTGATTGGCGAGTTTTCGTGTAGTAAGGCACGCACAAGTCCAGCCTGACCTTTCGAGACTGCAGCTTTCAAGGTAGCGGCATCGTTGGACTCGGGAGAAACTCCATATGATGCAAGAAGGTTGGCCATTTCCAGAAACTGAGTGGAGCAAGCTATCTCGAGGGACCTGGAGAGGGTTGGGCCTTGGGCGCCACAGCACAACAAGAGCTCTGCAAGCTCAATCTTGAGGGCTGCGCTCAATGCCTTTTGTTCCATGACTATTACCAAAGCCTCCTCGAGGCCAGGGTTCTGTGGAGGTTTGTTTCCCATAGCCAGGGCAAGCGCAATATCTCTTCGGCCAGTGTGCACTGCAATCTTCAAGGCCTCGGCCTGGTTGTAGTTGCCGTCGGCCGTGGAGCGAGTTAGGTGTAGCACGGTCCCGAGACATCCCGCTCTTGTAGCGTCAGTCAAGGACTGGCCCACGCACTCGGCCGAAGGTTTTCCGTCAGATTGGAGAATCAGCCCGATCAGCCTGGACTTTGAAGGAATGACACAGGCCTGGCGGAATGCATCTTGGCCCTCTGGTGTTTGCGAAATGTTTGCTCCGTATCGCAGCAAGACCTCAGCGAGGGGCGTGTTCCCACTGCGGACGGCGATGGGAAGGCAGGTGTCGAGAGTGAATGGGTCAGCATGAGGGACCAAGACCTGGACCATGTCCAGCTGGGCATTCTCGACGGCCGTCTTGAGCAGTCGGGTCCTATCACCAACATTTTCGACGCTTTTCCTCCGAGCCAAAAGCCCCGATCTCGCAGTCGTCATACCATGGATATCGACGCCCAGGGCAGCCAGCCGGGAGATGAGAGCCTCGGCGACGCCAGGCGAGCCCTTGTTGCTGACCCATTGGCTCAAGATATCGAGGATATCCTTTGTGTCGCAGCCCTTGCGGCTCTTGAGGTTGCTCGACGAGAATGCGCGCGACAGCGTGCCCTTGTGACGGTGCTGGGCGAGCTCGTTGGACCGTCTAATTATCAGGTCGTCTGCGGTCAGGTCGTCGCTGGGCGATCGGAACGTCACCGGGTTCTGCGGTCGTGTGAGCGGCACGGGGGCGGGCGGCAGGATGAGGTCCCATTGCTCAGACAGCTGGATGATGCGCCGCTGGCGAAAGTCAGCCGATGGGGGAGGCATGTTGCTGTCGGTGTATCATCTGGATGCGACACCTGGAGCGGGAGGTAGAGAGCAGCGGAGGCCAGGCGCGAGATGTTTGAGGAGCTGAGGTTCGTCAACGAGGGGCGAAGGTGCTCGAGGTTAACTAACGGACGAGGGGCCGCCAGGGTCCGGAAGGCGGCGATCAATGGAGGTGTGACAGGCCCTTGGCTCGTCGTCAAGGTTGATGGATGCTCGGGAAGGATATAACCCTGGGAGGAAGAATATGGGAGCCTAGTGTAGAGGCCCCGCGACCAATCCCAGTCACCTCGTAAACACAGCAGCGAGAGGTGTCATGGCTGTCTGAGTCGCCCTCCGCCTCCACAACGGGCCTGGAGCTTCAACCTTCCACTGCACGATGGAGGGGTTCGTGCTGGGGCCTGCTAGACTGCTTAAGGAAGACATCGAGCGAGAGTGCACTGAGCCCACTGAGACACCCCTGTGCGCTGGGCGGCACTGGGAGGGGGTGGGGCACACTACTGCGCCACAGCCGCAGAATGGCCCTGGGGAAGACAGAGAAAGCGGATCAGCCCTGAGGCCAGAGCCTTAGAGTTGGCGAGGGACCAAGCCAGACGTCTCTGCGCTTGTAGAAGCCAATATAGGGCCTTGATTAACTTTCATTGCCATGGCCTCTCCTCATTTCACTGTCCTCGTTCCCAAGGCGCCTACGGAGCATTCCGACACCTGTAAATATCTCTCTCCTCGCTCTCCACTCGGCGCCCTGGGATTGCCGCTAAAGTTGCTTCCCGCAGGCGACGGATGTGCTGTGCCGCGGGAGCCGTGGCGGCGATCGGTAAGATGGATTCCCTTTAGCGCCCTGCTGGCACCCCTGGAGGCGCGCCAGGTGCCTGGGGATTCCCATCATGACAACTCGGCTCGAGCTGCATGTGTCGTATCGGGGCATGAGCCTCTCTGGCGTCGCAAGCACCCGTTTGATGCTCTGGCACGAGCAAATGGTGTGGCTACACTGACATGATTCCCTGCTTCCCGATTCTCCTCCCCCGGCCTGGGATGGCTGCCATGCAAGGCCCAAGCCCCAAACGTGGGCGCGCTAGGGTCGAGAAGGGCAGGGCCTCAGCACAGCCCCCTCCCAAAACATCATGACATCGTGGGCGTCGGGATCGTGCGCCCAGAAAACGAGGCGGAAACTAGTTGAGAATCGTCCCAATGCTCTGACTGTTAAAAAACCTTAAAGCTGGCATTTCGCCGAGCAACGGGTCTAGAAGGAGGAGAGAAAAAAAATTACATTCTTTCCACCCCGTTGAAACGTGGTTAGAGCGACACGTACATCGGACCGCGCGATGGCGGGAGCGCCGTTGGGAGGTGAGGAAGGGGAAAACACGGTGTGTTACGCAATCATCGGCCATAACCCTTCTAGATAGTGCAGCCAAGACCGCTGAATTCGTCACCTCGCCGTCGAAACGCTTGCGTGTTTTTCGCATTCGTCGCTTCGCATCTGGTTTTTTTTTTTAGTTCCGAAACATCCGATCTCCGAACCCCCTTCCACCAGCCATGTCCCTTGCCCTGCCAGGTTTTTTTTTTTTTTCGTCCGCTCAGAGAGTTTGAGGCCCAAGTTGAAACAAAGGGTTCCCTTCACGCCACATGGCATGGAATTTTATATTGGGCCAAATTCTGTAAACCCTTTGAGTTCGACTGGACCAGCCACTGAGAGATTAGATAACAATTTATTTTTATATACGGCGTGGAGCCCAGCCCGCAAAAATTGATTGACATCTCGAGTGCTCGTGCCACGAGGACCGACTGACGCCGTCTGTGCGACGCAAGTGGTCCAATTAACAGCTGCCCATCCTCATCAAACCCATGAGGCGGATACGGCCCCATGGATTGTGGACGAAAAGTGTCAATTTGTGCGTCCATGCTCAGTTCGCCGGCAGTTGCGCGCGTGCCCCAGCGTCCCTGGGGAAGCCATTTATGGCAAAAAGTAACACACACGAGCAATCTTTGCCACTCCAAATTGGGCTACGCGTATCAATGCAGCACTTTCTTTCTTAATCAACATTCATCTGCACAGTGATGAAACTATATTGCGGCTGATTACATGCCATGATGTTGATGCGGGCATGTGGTCGACCTCGGCTTCCAGCTCAGGTTCCCGTCCCTTTGCCAAGCAGGTTTTCAGATCCAGAGACCTTTTAAAACGCTAATTGCGGAATAAGCTCACGCCAGCAAAGCAAGAAGCAAAAAGCAAGCAAGCTAGAAAGATAAAAGGCATTTGCACATAAGATACTTAAGAAATATAAGTTTTTAATTAATTCTATAGTAAAGTAAGAGCTAAGATAAATAAACTAATTATAAAGAAAATTAATACTAAAAAAATCCTTATAATTTTATTTAGTAAAAATTATTAAATATAATAAATATTATATTATAA
>NAGG01000989.1:0-33881 GCA_003031705.1 Calonectria naviculata | reverse complement strand
TTTTTTTTTTTTTTTTTTGCTTGCTTTTATACTGTCATTCCTTGGTCGACACTAGCCTGTGAGCACGAGGTTGTCGCTCTGGCGCAGGGATCATCAATAGCGGGGCCTAAACAACGTCAACACGACCGTCGGCTCTAATTGCACCTAGAACCCACTTCATCCAACACCCGTTCGACGGCCACCTTGGAACCAACTCGACCGCGTACCTTGGCCCCAGAATATCGCAAACCAGATCTACACCTTCGATACATACCATCTACAGCTTCTGACTTTACGAATCAAAACTTCTCTCATCTTCAGAGTGGCTCCGACGCCATGGCGCCCGGCGACGACCCGCCGCTGTCTCTGCGACCGCATCCCGTTGCCGACAACAAGCCTAAGAACCTCGCCGAGTTCATTGCCCGCGTAAACGCCCAGCCGGGTGGCTTTAGAGCTGTCTCGGAGGACAAACTGCGGGAGGATATTCGGGCCCGAGAGGAGAACAAAGACAATGGCGAGGTCGCAGACGAGGACGTCGACATGTCAGAAGGTGGGGAGGATGAGGACGAGGAAGCAATCAAAGACCCCAATGAGGCGCGAATGGAAGTCTTGAGAAACATTGAGTATGTGTAAAACCCCCCTTGGGAACTATAGAGCTGTTCTGCGACGCGGACAGTCCATGCTAACGGCACCATGACAGCGTAGCAGGCAACACGGCGCTGCTCACTCTCGACTTTCTCTCGCTCCTCCTCTCTAAGCAGAATCCGACGCAAGCTGGAGTCACGCTGTCCCAGGGCTTGCGCGAACTGGTCGGCATCGGAACTATGGGTGCCGATAAGCTTGACGATTCCAATGTTACTGCCGCCAAGGTCAAAGATCAAGAGGAGGTCGCCGTGGGCTGGACCTTGATGGAAATTAATAAGACGCGCGATGCTGCGGAGGCTGCCAGCACGTTCCTTGGGCGCGAGATGGCTGCCGAAGACAAGTATTGGAAGGAGATAATGGCGGTGCAGAAGAGTGGATGGTCCGTTTCCAAGGTACCCCAGGAGCGGCACACTTTGGGTGTACGATTTGGTTTCTCCGAAGGTAACAAGTTCATGCCTGTCCTTGCCCGCCAGTAATGCTGATCTTTCGCAACAGCTGCCCCCGAGTTCAAAAGCAATGGCCTCGCTCCAATGCGAAGAGGCGACGACGGTACAGTCCAACTCGATTGTGGTCGTCTGGGTGGCGTCTCCGAGCGTCTAGTGGTAACGTATGAGAAGGATGGCAAGGTAACTGGGCGCTCTACCCTGCCAGCCCAGACAACAGACGACGCCCCGTTGGAGGCTAGAGTTCTTGAGGCCCGTAACACCATCTTCTCGCAGGAGCTATGGCACGAGCTTACGCGAGAGGCCCGAACACTTGCCGCCTACGATGTGAAGCCCAACGGGTCTCGTCTCACTTGTGCGCTCGATGAATCAACGAAGGTCACCATCGAGCTAGTGCCTTTGGCTTCACTGCCTTCCGATGAAGCTCTCCCAGACAACAAAATGGCGGAATCGATATCCCTCGCGTTGCATATTCTCCTGAGCTACGCTCACCGGCACAACGAGCTCATGCGAACACGTCCGATGCCTCCCCATATTCCTCGGAACCGCGGTCAACAAAACTATGCTCTTCTGCGGCCCATCATTGCCCGACTCATGCATATTCAGAGCGTTCGAGCCTGCACAGAACACATTGGAGCCCTTGTGCAATCCCTCCAGAAAGCCGGTTTACCTGCCAGCTTCTCTCTCAAGACCGCTCCATCTATGCCCGTCGACAACGATACAGCCCCTCGAGGACCCAACCAACTTTCGACCTCCCAGACTCTTATCCGCAACATGCTCCAGCCCATAGATTTCAATACGAAAATTACGATCCTCCCAGACACTACTCTCAACATACGTGGACGCACGTTCCTCTTTCCCGTGACGGCCACCTATTTCAACGTCCTTTTACCTCCTGGCTCCCCGCTCGCCTCCATCTGTGCTCCGTATAAGGATGGATATCCGGACTTGAAGGCCCTGACCGACTATCTGCACACAGTAGCCTCTCGCGTGCTCACTGAGCACTTCCTCTCTCAGCTCCCTCCCCCAGCCAACGGTTCTGAGTGGATCAAGAGCATCAGCGGCACCTCCATCGGTGACCTCAACAAGGAGGACTTTGAATTGCGGTTTGATGTTGCCGACTGCAATGGGGCACCATCCCTGGTCGTCACCAGAACATCGATCGTCGAGGCACGTCCCAGCTCTGTCAAGTGGATCTGGTCGGCAGACTCGGACACTGCCAGCGAGCCTGCCAGCGTGCAAGACATCGTCGGCCGGGCTATCAACCAGGCTCTCTCTTAGGAAAAGTTCAGCCTCAGCAACTCTCGTGCCGTAATCACACTGCAACCGCCCGCTCGGATCGATGACTGGCTCCTGGACGTCCCAGATGGGACATCCGAGGTTGCCATGGGTGAGAATGGCATCGAGGTGGTATCGACTGTCTCGGTTCTTTTGGAGGGTGGAGGGAAAATGACGGGCATGTCAGTGGGATGGAAAGAGACCGAATTGGGGGGCTTAACGGAACAAAAAGGGTGGCAAAATGCCGGCGTTGACTTGCGCGGATGATCATAGCGATACGGAACAAATACCCAAAACGTGATTTTACAAGGCCTCTTTCCCATGCTCCGTCAGTCCCCGTTCTGTCCACGCCGCTGATGATGTAGAGACATCATCCTGGATCGAACCACATGTATTTCGCATCAAAAATCCCTTTGATGTTGGTCAACTTCTATTGTAAGCTATCTAACATCGTTTCTCTGTGGAGATGCCACAGGATCTGGGTCATCATATCTCATAAATGCAGCCAATACACCACGTTCCTCTCGTAGCACCCACTGCCAAGCGATAAAAGTGCCGCGAGGCCATGGTTCTTATGTAATTTCTTCCCAATAACTCCAGCGTCCCTTGAAAGATCCCTAGTTCCTCACGCCATCGTCGGCGAGGGAGCACATTAACAAAACAAACCATCCCAAACCGTTTACCGTATAACTTCCTGCAAAAATCTTCAACGGTGTTTTTCTCTAACGGTATTTTCGTTGGCGCAAAGATCCGTCTAGTCGCGTGCGTTGAAAAGAAACTTCAGCTCTCCAGCACTGAGGCGTCCAATCTTGACGCTCTCCGCCTCATCTAAGGCTGCCTCAACCATGGCCTTTTTCTTGTCCTGCAATGCCACAATTCGATCCTCAACGGTGTCCTTGGTGAGAATTCGGTACACCTTAACCTCCTTCTGCTGTCCGATGCGGTATGCACGATCAACGGCCTGCATCTCAATATATGGATTCCAGAACGGGTCCATGATGATGACACGAGATGCAGCAGTCAGGTTGAGGCCTGCGTTACCCGCCCGAAGAGAGACGAGCATCACTCGAACATCCTTGCGGTCGCGAAAATCTTTGGATGCCCGACTACGCTCTGTAGCTGACATGCTACCGTCGTATCGTACTGGCTTTTCCAGCTTCTCGTGCCACATTGCCACCTCGAGAAGATCCAACAAAAGCGTCCACTGCGAGAAGATGATGGTTTTCTCTCCTGTATCCTCAATACCCTTCAAGAGTTCCATACACTCGGTTACTTTTGCAGCAGGCATCCACGTCTTGCGCAAATACCTCATGTACTTCTTGAAGGCGTCGCGATTCTTGTTTGCCTCTTTGCGGAGCGTTTTGAGCATCGAGGGCTTCACATCAGCAGCCTTCTTCTTGCCCTTTCCCTTGCCTTTGCCTTTCTTTTTAGGCCGCTCAATTACTTTCTTCGAGTCCTCTTCATCAGACCCAAATTCGTCAGCAATAACAAACCCTTTGAGGTTACCCTGCTTGTCAACTTCATCATCCGAGGCGTAATCATCAGAGTCGGATTCATCAGAGAGTTCTTCCTCCTCTTCTTCTTCTTCCTCAAACTTTAATTTCTCAACGCACTCGGGCATATGAACCTTCTTGAAGATTTCATAAGTGAAGCATTTCGCAGGGTCAAATGAACCACGGCATACAGGGCACTTAGCCTTGTTGCTTTCGTTCCCTTCCTGCAAGTTGACTGTCTGAGCATTCTCGGTGAGACGGCAAAGACATTCACCACAACTGTCGTGGCCGCAGGGAATAAAGAAGGTGGGGTTCTGTACCACATCATAGCAGATGGGACATTCAAAGTCATCGATGGACCTGATTCGCTCTACGATTGTTCCATCCAGAGCGTTGACCATCTCAAGCATTTCCTCCTCAGATATCGTATTGGCATCATCAACATCCAAATTGAGGTGTGGATGACAACATGCCTGTCGCAATCGCAGCAGAAGGACCAAAATGCTCGAGTAGTTCTTCCCAATACTCCCTTCTCGCAGGTATTTGCTGAATTGGACCTGCGACTTCTTCTCAAGCTGAGTGTAAAAGTCATGTTCATCGGGAGACAGCTGCGCATAGACAACTTCCTCCGTCTTCTCGGGAAGCTTTAGGATCGGCTTTCCGTCAAGTTCAGAATTCTTCTTCCGTCGAAGCATGATGGCTTTGAGTAACGCTCGAAGTCGTTTCATGGCGACACTCTTGGGATCGCCATTGCGACCAAATAATGTACCAAAAGACTATGGCGATGTAAGCTTAAACATTTAATGCAAAATTATTGTTACGTACCTGGCGAAATTCCTCCCATTTGCAATATGGTTTAATCTGAAGAAAGTTGAGTAGCGAGTATAGTTCCAGAATGCCATTCATCATAGGGGTTCCGGTCAGACACCATCTGTGAGTTGCTTTCAATCGGGTGCACGCCTTTGAGGTTTTGGTATCCTTGTTCTTGATGCATTGTGCTTCATCCAGAATAATGCGGTGAAACTTTGCCTTTTTCGGGTGCAACAAAGGGCATCTGAGGGTGAGACTCTTGTCGTTCAAGTCGATATTACGGTCGGCATTGTCTTCAAAATACTTGTCCAGTCGTTTTAGTTCTTGAGCAACAGTACCATATGTCGTCAACACAACATCATATTTGAGGAGTTCTTCGGTTGTGGCCTTCTTGTTGTGGTAAAGAAAAACGGAAAGCCGGTGAGAAAGCTTCGTCTTGGTTTGGATCTCTTCCTCCCACTGTCGCATGAGGGCAACTGGGGCAACGATCAAATTGGTCTGTAAAGCTTTAGTCTCGTAAAGCGTTGCAAAATACTTGTGGACTAACCTTGGGGCGTGTGGTCGCTGGACGGGCCAGCATAAGTGCGAGTGTGGATATGGTTTTGCCCAAGCCCATATCATCAGCGAGAATGCCGCCCTTATTCGTTCCCTCCTCCATCTTTTTCATCCAGGTGACGGCCAGCTCCTGGTGCGGATACAGGGGTCTCTTTAATCCCGCTGGTGTGCCATCACGGCTTCTCTCTGGAATGTCCATATCTGGTCGAATGTTTTGTAACAGATCGTCCAACTCTTTGTCACTCATTCGAGGGTCGTGGTAGGCGTCCTGGATGAAATCGGCCAATCGTTCGGGCAAGGCGGCACCAGATCCGTCCGTGCCATTTGTGAAGTCAAACATACTGGTCTTACTGATAATATCGGCCAAGCTCGAACCACCCTGGCCCGGTATATTGGGCGGCAAACGAGAGCCAGGAATCCAGCCATTGCTAGGTCCGGTGAACCCCGGGGAAGCCTCTCCAAAGCCCGCGAAGGGTTGGCCAGGAGTATGGCCCAGAGCTGGGTTGAGACCCGGAGGTATTGAGTTCGGCGGGATGCCAGAGTGAGTCCGCATAGGCATCTGAACTTGGCTTGCTGGGGTAAAAGACCCAAATGCTCCAGGCATGTTAGCTGGCAGTAGTGGGGGAACAGTGGTATCCCATGTTCCAGCAGGATATTCCAAACCACGAACCGAGCCCATAAACTCCAGCTCGTCATCGTCTTGATCCACCTGAGTCGAATTACCAGAAGGTTGGCTGCTCATCAGCCGGTCAAAGGCATTTGGCTGAGTTGGTAAGGTAGATGGACCTGGGATAGGTGATTGTTGGTTTGAGAGTAAACGTGCAAGCTCCTGGTCTGCTCGTTCCTGTTCACGTCTCTTCTCGACCTTTAACTGCTCGGCCACGAAGGGATTCATAGTCAGATCATCATCGTCATCCCTGCACGCACGATCAATATACAACGTTTACAAAAATGAAGACCACGACACGGTATGAAGAGGCCAAATGTAAAATTCTCGTGTAAAGAAAAAAAAAAGCGGCTCACCCAGTAAGGTCGATGATATCGATATCATTCGTATCGAGTGTTTGAGGCGAAAAGGGGTCAAAGGTCTGGGTAGGGGTTGTCCGCCGAGATTTGTTAGGTCCGGCAGGAGCAAAAAGGCTTGATGATTCAAAGTCTCGCTTCCGGTTGGGGACAGAACGCGAGCCAATATCGTTTCTCATAGCCCCAGAAGGTCTGGCAGGAGTTGACATGGCCACTGGAAGGGCTTGCGGTTCGAACTCTTGGAAACTCATGTTAGTAGGGACGCCCTGGGGAGGGTAGACGAGATAGCCGAAGGACAAAGGGTCAGGAATGTAGCCCGTCATTTTGGAGTTAGGGACGACAGTTTAAGATGGAATGGTAGAAGTATGGCAAGTAGAAAGAAAGTGAAAGGGGTGAGATTGTGGGGATGCAAGCAGCAAATGCCTTCCCGGCGTGAATAGTTACAGTGGCTGGCTGCGACAAACAACAGAGGCGTGCAAACACATGAAGAAGAATAGATTGCTGTCTGGGAGAGGAAGCGGGATGGAATAGAGAGAGAGGGAGGTAGGAAGGAAGGAAAGAAGGAAGGAAACAAATCCTGTCCTTAGATGGACCGATGGCAATAATAAGAGATGCAAGGTTCAGGTTGAAAGGGTGTTCAAAGAGGATGAGGTGGCACAGAATGCAGCTCTGACGGGGAAGCAGACAAACAGAATAAGGAGGCGCAGAATCCCCAAGCCACCAAATGCACAAGAAATGCGACAAACGGCTGATACAAATAGTTACGTACCTGACGCAGATGGCCCGTCTTGGGGTCCATGTGCTGGCGGATCAGCGGGGGGGAGAGAAGGCTCTGTCGCGTTTGGTCAGTCCATTCGTTCAATGCCACACATCCCGAAATATCAAACGTCAGACGGGATGCGGGATACGGGCGGCAGCCTCACCGTCGGCACGCTGCCTTCTCTGGGCGGCTCGCAACTTCCTCTTGATCCGCTCAAGATTTGCAAGGGCTTCGGCGCGCTCTTGATCGATGCCGTCAAACGACTCGCCCTCGAGTGACTCAAAAATGACTTGGGCCACCGTCAAGTCCTCCATCAAGCCCTCGACCGTCGTAGAGTCCTGGTCGGCCATGACGACGACAACGGAAGTTAGGCCTACAGCAGTAGCAGCGCACAAGAAGCGCAGCGCCCAGGCATCCGGGAGCCTCAAGAATAGGCGGCGGTCAGGTCGGCAACGGGGAGGCTAATCTGGCCTGGAAGCAGGCGGCAGGGAGCCGTCCGTGGTGTCGGGTGTAGTGCAAGGGACAGGAATGAGATGTGGAGGTCCAACGTTGGTTGGTCTCGGTGGTACAAAGGGCCTAAAGCCGGGTGTTGAGCTGCAAGTTTCCTTCTTTTTTCTCTTGGGGGTTCTGTTTCTCTTTTTTTTCTTTTGCAAACAGATGACGCACCTCCAATAAAATTCTAATCATCGGCTATCCACAACCAAAGAAAGAAAAAAAAAATACCCTTTGAGCAATTTGGGGTGCGCTGGATGGTGTTGGAAGAGGCAAAAGCCAGCCGCGTCACGCGTTGCTCGCGTCTGGGATGTTTTAATTGAAAAGCGGCAGCTTTCTCACCACTTAGGCAGAGGCAACGGACCTAGGTAGCCAAGACCCAAGGCAACGGATCGCCTATAGCGGAGCAGCTTGCGGAGCTACTTCACGGTTCGCCCCAGTGGTGTCCACGGTGGCACCCAGAGTGGGGAGCTGCACTGTGCTGTGGCGGACTCTCCGCCGTGCTTAGGTCCCCGTCGCTAAGGCCCGGGGAAGGCAAACACTTGGAAGCCATCCATGCAGCCCTGGCCAAGCAACCAACCAAGTCCTCAACATGCCGTGTCATCTGCACCAACCCAAAATTTTTCAGCTTCCATGGGAAAAGCCTCAGTTGCACCATGCGGACGAGAAGGGTAAAGACAAGTGCCGAGACACCAAATTGGAAGGCATACAAGGGAGGCTGTACGGGTCTTTTTTTTTTCCCATCACAGAATTAAATGGCTCTATTATGCAGCTAGATGCGACCACATGTCAATTATTCAAAACCAGGCCACGAATCAAGATCTCGTGAAACCCCTCCTGCCAGGATTTGAGACGCAACCCTCAGTGAGGCCGCCCGCCCCAAAAAAAAAAACGCTCACGCCACGATTGGATCTTTCAACCGAAGGTGCATAATAAGAATGGCTAGATGCCTGAATATTCATTTGAATGGATACTTCCCGCACTCACTGCCTTGAGAGGAGGGGGTGGGCGGGGTAAAGTGCAGAGCCTCATTTCAATCACAAACCAAAGTCTACAAACGCTGTCCCGCCCCAACTGAAACCAAACGCCGCCCAAAACCAACTGATAACATTGCCCGCTGATAAACGCCGCCAACAAATCAAAAGCTAGTTAGTATATTACCCACACGCTCACTTAAACAAGATTCTGTGCCGCGTCTCAGTCAGAAGCAGCATCCGATTTTGAGTTAGAATCTGACTTGGAGTCGGACTTGGATCCTGTGATCTTGTCCCACGCGTTTTCCACCTTGTGTTTTATCCAATTCCACCAGCTCTCGACGAGATCATCATCGTCTTTGTCATCGTCACCTTCAGCGGAATTGTCGCTGCCCGATGTCGGGTCGGTCGGGATGGTAGGGCGCGACGGCTTCTCTGGCTTCTCAGGTGCCGTCGGACGGGCTGGTGCAGACGGCTCAGCGGCCGCAGGCAAACTCGGCCGCACAGGCTGTGATGGTTTCTCGTGGGCAGTTGGCCGCTCTGGCTCCTTTGACACTGGGCTCTCCGATGTCTCGGGATCTGCCGGTTCCGCAGGCGTGTCCTCAGGCTTGTGGACGCCGATGGGTTTCAAAGGCAATCGAAGCGTTCCGTTGTTGGGATTTGGCTCAACCCCAATTGAGTCGCACAGCATATTGTACACCTCAATGTTTTCTGTGCGTCGTCGGTCAGCAGACGTATTTGAGGGGTTCCTGAATAATTTCATCAACTTACGGAATACATCAATTTGACTATTGGGTTGATGGGGGAACGCTGGACCACGGGCAATGAAAATAGCTCGCATCAGCGGGTGCTCGTGGTCGTACCCGTGTAGGCCACGGGGGTGGTAAACTAAACCCTTCTCAATGCCCTCCTTGACATCAAATTCCTTCTTTGTGACAATGGCCCATCCTGTCTTGGGGACAACCCACAATGGAGCGATACGCTCATTCTTGGAAAAGTGATAGCGCTCGGGCATGTTGACGTCACGGAGATACACTTCGATGTTGGGGTTTGACTTGGCCTTCTCTGCGAGCTCGTCGTACATGCCCTGTAGATCATCAGGATTCTTTGGGCGGAGACCATACAGAGGCCATCCGTCATTGTGCTCAATCTTATTGATGTCAATGAGATCCTCGAGCTGAATCAACCTCGTGACATCTGTGGTTGCCATACCATGATCCGACACGATGATGACATTGACAATGTTGGTCAAGTTGCGCGCCTCAAGCCCAGAGAATACTTGGTCAAGCATTGTATCCACCTTAGAAATTGTGCCGCGGATTTCTGTGCTGTTAGGGCCGTACTTGTGTCCATCGGCATCAACATGGGGAACGTAGGCGGCAATCAGCTGAGGTCGCATATTCTTCCAATCGACATTCTTGTCCTCAAAGCCAGGCTTGTCCAGAAACTCAAGGATTCTAGAAACCTTGCGGTCAAGTGTCTCCTTGCCATTAAACTTGTCAACGAATGCTGGTTCCATGTCTAGGACATGAGCCTCACTCCCGGGCCACATGTGGATGGCGCTTCGAACTCCCTGTCTCTCAGCTGTCGTCCAGAAGGGCTCCCCACCCCACCATTTGGGGTCAAGACTCCGCGACGGGTCAGTGTAATAAAACTCCGCCTTCAGGCTAGGGTCCCAAAAACTGTTGCCAACAACCCCGTGACTCTCGGGGTACATGCCCGTCGCGAGAGTGTAATGGTTGGGGAAAGTGACGGAAGGGAACGACGGATGCATCCATTTCGGCGAGACACCTTCTTTGACGAAAGCGTTTAGTCTAGGCGTAAGACCACGCTGGAGAAAGTCGGCACGGAAGCCATCCAAGCTAATGATCAAAGTGGTGGGCGCAAACAGCGCCGTTCCGTTGCTCACCAGTGTCTGTTTGGAGTGTAAGCTCTTTCTGTTCTTGGAGAGCTTCCAGGCAATCAAGATCAGGATTGCAAATCCAATAGCAATTAGAGTGTGGATCAGGACCCAGCGGCGCCAGCTTCGTCGTCGCTGATACTTGGCATCGGCCATCATGTTGAGGTGTGCCCTATCCATCTCATCACTGTCCTCTCTCTCGCTGCTCTCTCCGGTTGAGCTGCCTTCCTTCATTCCCCCCTCTTCCATCTCGTACATCAGCTCGCCGTCCTCTCCATGCTGCGCATCCTCCATGAGCCTTTCTCGCCTCTTTTCCCGTCGCGCGCGGCGAGCGCTTCGTTTTTCGGAAACCAGGTCCTCGGTCGAGCTATTGGCATCTGCGTTTTTATTCGGACTCGACAGTCGCCGCCCAAACATTTTGAGCGCATTGGGGACTGCGAGCCCGGAACCGCGGCGTTCCCTCTCCTGCTTCTTTCGGGTGTCTGTAACCAATTTATCCGTCTCCTCCTCTTCAAGTAGAACTATGCGGTCATGGGCGCGTAATTCGCGGCTGTTTCTCGCACGTGAAACGAGTTGGTCGTCATCGCTATCGGTGTCTTGATCGCTTCGACTGTGGATGGATGAGGCATCATCATCGTAGCCCCTGGGGGAGAGCAGGCTGGGAGAGAGCAAACTGGAATTGTCTGCGGCCCTTGAGGCCTTTGTGTCGATGTTATTCGGCGGCATCGTGAAAAGCCTTGGGAAGGCCTCTGGGTGATCTTAATAATGATACATGGAAGGCGGGTGTGTATCGTAAACTTTTAAGGGGATGGTATTCGCGGCCTCGAAATCAATCAGCTTACACTGTTACGATTGAGGCCGGGGGAACTATCTACCGGCGCCGGCAGCGCCATCTGGCCATCGACGAACCCATGGGTGGCACAGCAGATTAGCCATTGGTGGGCTTGTGACTATACAAACGGTAAATCCCAAATCACCCAATTGCGTCCAAGCCCCAATTATTACTTTGTCTGAAATTGATCGCTTTCATTAGAATGCAATAATCCCATGCTAAGCTTAAGTGGATTCTGGTCCTTGCGACAAAGTCAAAATTGCATGAGGCCGGTCCACTTTCGTTATGTAGAATTACATAATGCTTCTCATGAGCGAGCAAGGACCCCCGCGCTCCCGCCTGAGATACCCCCGGATTGTCTCCTGGAAACCAAAAAAAAAAAAAAAATGTGTCATCGCAGGTAAAAATACAAGCAATTGCGGTTTGTGTGGATCGAACACACGACCTTCAGATCTTCAGTCTGACGCTCTCTGTCAGTGAAGGTTAGTGATTTGCGTTCAGTAAGTGAATGGATAGTAACATACCCCAACTGAGCTAAACCCGCGTGTTTGTTGAGGTTGCTGGTTCTTAATTTATAATAACAATCACACAGGCAGGCCATGGTGTAGTCTCTCTGACTTTGGATTCTTGTTGACCATCATGGTGCCCGTCGGCATTCAACATTCGTTGCCAATTACAACAGCTTCAACAATTTAAATTATTTAATCAAACTCCCGTCCCTCAAAGACCCCCACCCCGACTCGCAAACCATCCCTCTGCTTCGTCAAGACCCACAAGCGACGTGATAAATATCCTTCCAAACGTGTCAATATCGTCCGCCATTGCTTCCTGCAGCACCTCGTTAAAACCCGCATTCGATACGACAAAATGTTTCTTGTTCTTCCATGCCTCCGCAAACATCAGCGGCGATCGGGCTTCCCATAGGTATCTTGAGATGGTCCATGAGTGGCATAGTCCCAATTTTCCGTCGCAGTCCAGACCTTTCTGATATGTCATGATTCGGTACGCCTGGAGGAGGAAAAACGTCAGGATCAGAGTGCGGCGGATTGACTCGTTTAATATCCACTCATTCCAGAAGGTTTTGGTTGGCGCAATTGGAAACAGAGGCAACTCCCTAGCTTGATCATGGTCAAATTTGGCGTGGGAGTACAGCGCTATCGCAGATGTTTCCACTGCGGGAAGATCGCGTTCAGCTGCAGCGCGAGCTCCAATGTCTCCGTCAAATAAACGAATTATCTGGTAGAGAAGAAGGGATTGCGCTTGTGCGAGAGATTCTAGAGGTGTATTGGGAGAAGGGGAACATAAAAGATCGTTGACTCGGGATTCGATAGAGCGAAAGATGACCGGAGCATTGCTATGGTTTTTTGCCAAATATAAAGCGCAGCACGCATGAGCATCTGAATTCAGGGTCAGATGTAGAATTTGCTAGATTGAAGGCGAGGCGCTTACCTTGGATGGAGCGGGGCATCCCGTCTTTGTATACCAGGGGGTGACACCAAGGTGTTTGTGTCTCTAATACCATCATAGAAGGTGCCTTTTTTATTTCGTCAATAGCCCACTGTAGTCTGTTTGAGATGACCTCGGGGAGTGTGTCAAATCCTTTAGTTGACGGAGGCGCCACCGTCGTCGATTGGTGAGTGATCCCCAGATTGCCATCATCAATGTGAAGATCAAAAGTACCCAAGTCAGCAAATCCGGCGTCCAAAGTGGTATCTACCGAATCAAAATCATCGCTAAGGCCGTCGATGCGGGTACACGATGGCGAGCCCGACGAATCTACAATCAGGACCCCAGGCATCGTATCAGCAGGTGTCTGTGAGGTCGCTGGCCGCGAGCTGCGTGTCATGCGGGTTGGGTAGGTGCAAGGGATGCTTCTAAGAGAGCATCGCTGGCATGCCGGGACCGTCATGTCACAGCGACGCTTGGCCTTGGTGCAGGCGGCGCACGACTTCCGCCGCGGCGGAGGATTTCGACGTTCCCGCGCGGTGAGTGACATGGTGCGGAGCGGAATATCGCCAAGCCACAGTCCACAAACGCAGTTGGTGTGGGTTATTTAAAAGAGTAGAGATTAGATGGCGGAAGTCCGTTGTCAGAAATAAGTTGACACAGGAGGTGACAGATGAAGCGATGAAGGTAGAGGCTCCATAAGCCATCGACGCCGGCTATGTGGGGCGTGTGCGGAACTCCGCCCCGGCGGAATGCCGATTAGCTCCCGCTCTACAGGCAACAATCAGACGAAAAGTTGTAAAGAATTATTCTCATCGCCAGTATATATGTATATAGTTGTCCTTTGAGTAGTCCGATTTAATATGTATTTGCAAATAATCCCAATAGCAAGTTCACAGCCGGAATCACCATCTTGCGTTGATGTTGACAACCTTTTACCTACTTATCACCACCTCCAGCATAAATAATGACCATTTCTAAGGTGTTTGTCTGTGGCGCCACGGGTACCCAGGGTGGTTCTCTTGCACGGCATCTCCGAGAAAAAGATGTTCAAGTGCATGCTCTATCAAGAGATTCATCCTCCGACAAGGCCAAGGCTTTAGAGTCTATTGGCGTAAAGCTCTGGGCTGGCGACTACGACAATAAGGAAGCCCTAAGAAAGGCAACCGAAGGATGCGAGGCTATATTTATCAACTTCATGCCCGACTTCCAAGACTTGGCCGCCGAGTCCCGTTGGTCCACGAACATTATCGACGCTGGCAAGGCAGCCGGAGCCAAGCACCTTGTCTACTCGAGCGGTTTCCGCGTTGACGAAACCAAAAAGCTCAATCTCCTCAATCCCCAAGGCTTAGTAGCCACCGTCCTGCAATCTAAAGAATCCATTGAGCTCCAGGTAAAAAGCGCCGGCTATGAGAACTGGACCATTCTTCGCCCTGGCAACTTCATGGCCAACTTCCTACAGCCCTTTGTTCAAATGTATCCCGGCTTGGTGGAGCATGGTGTGTGGAGCTCAGCACTACTTCCAGAGACAATGCTCCCGATGACGGACACCAAAACTATCGGGCGCTTCAGTGGCGCAGCGATCCTAGAGCCCGAGCGATTCGGCGGCAAAACCGTCACCTACGCCGACGAGCTGTTGAATGCGGCTCAGCTCATGGAGCTGCTGTCTCAAGCGACAGGCAGGAAACTGAAGGCAGTCTTCTTGACAGACGACGAGGCCGAAGATCAGAAGGGAGCAAATCCGTTCATCGAAGGACAACTTGTCATGAGAGATATGGCTAGGTCCGTCAATATGGTCGAGGTCAAGCAATGGGGGATTCCTCTCAGCACTTTTGAAGAATTTTTGAAGCGGGAAAAACAGCATGTGGATGGGACTTACAAATCCACTTAGAATATAGATTGAGATTGGGCTAGAGGAATTAGCATCCTTAAACGTGATTCACTTTTTGGAGAGATCATTACACTTGCCTTTCAAATTAACTGTTCATCACTTTGCACAGAAATAAACAGCAAAACAAAGGCATCAAATGTAATATTGTTCAACAAATAATTTGGGTTTTTAACGTATTTTCCCCTAACTAAAGGAGAAATCAGCTTCAAGTCGACTCACTATGGCCACAACTCGCCCACAGCCGTTCCTATAATACTACAAACGACCGACATAATGTCATGAAACCGTTTCTAGTTCAACTCAATTGTCCATTGCCCACCGCCATAAAATAGCGTCATCTCATTTGAAAGGCCATAGTTTGACCGCTTTAACCAATAGCCACATTAAATACAAATTCCTCAGGGTATTGGTAATGTCCAGATCATACAAAACAACTACAAATTTTGCCGCACAAAGTCGTTATGCAGCAAAAGTCCTTCATTATTGTCCCTCAAGGATCATCATTGTCCCATTAACATACGCCATTCCCAATAATACCCAGTCAATGTTCAAAAACCAACGCCTATAATTCCCAAGTTGTGTGTAATGCTCCTTGATTTCCATTGCGAGACCCCAAATTTTGCGCCCAATACTCATCATTTCTTCAGTGCGTATGATTCAAAGTCCAATTGGTAACAGCTTTGTCATATTGTGAGACATCTTAGTATCGGCCTTCGAAAGCAATTACCAGCCCCTTGAAACGGAACTATTTTGTTTCGTCGGATGATTGACTTCGATTTGGCAACCAGCTGTACCTGGGAGCTTCCTTGCTTTTCCTCGGGGTCTTGGTAGATCTCACTGAATTGGTGTGACTCACTGATTTATGAATGACTTCACTCGTTGGGATACTGCTCTCTGCAGATTGCCTGATATCGGTGTGCTTTCCTGTAATGTGTTTATCTTCCAGGACATTCTTCGTCGCCAGAATAGCGCCACTTGATTTCTCAGTAATCGATGAGCTGTCAAGGATAGTATCCTCTTCCTCTGTCGAACTTAACTCGCCTGGAGAGTGATTCATTTCCTTTTGGCCAGTGAGCAAATCACTATAGGAATGTCGCCCAGATACTGGATAGGTGCTGTCCGGGTCAAACGTGTTGCTTCCCCTTATCGAAGGGTTATTTGGCCACCCTATAGGCATGCTAGACACCCTGCGAGGCGCCTTATGCTCTTGATTTCCACCGTTGGAGAAGAATACAGGCGGAAGGTCTGTGATATCCATGTTCTGACCGGGTGGTGGACCATGGTTGTCAGAGTGAGGTGGCCCGGTAGCTTTTTCATCCATGTCATTTGCGTTCTTCTTTCGATGCATTGCAGTCATAACGCTACTACCCGTAGCCAGAGCGGCCACGGCTGCGGCTGTCAAAATTCGAAAATCATTAAATTGTTGAATCGTAGTCTTCTCAGATGTTTCGTCAACGAATATCCATACAAGACTAGAGATGAAAATGCCGATTACAACCGCGGTAAGTATGGCAGCTCCTGCTTTGTCACCCGCGGTGATCGGGCTCCAGTTGCGTTCTGGTACGGTGCGTCCGATGTCCTCGGAACCAGCACCCGGATCGCCCTTGCTGGTACCTCCAGTATCTTTCGTCAGGGGTGCAGATCGATCCTGAATCATGCATGATAGTGTAACCTCCATGGCGGCCATTTGTTGTCCCACGCCGGTGGAGCCGTCGTATTTATCCTTGTTCCAAACCAGACCGCACTTCCGCTTGTTGTCTCCTCCCACACATTGTTTCGCGGCGGCGATAGCGGATGCTCGAAGAAGGGGCAATATTGTATCTCGAGTATGGGGGGCCCATTGGGTGGTGACGGCGAGCCACCGGCTGAGATACGCTTTGAAAGATTGTTGGTCAAGGTTGCACAAATTAACGGGCTCGCAGGCAACTTCGGTCATGAGATTCTTGTCCGGGCCAGTAAAAAAGACTTTGACGCCATCAAGGAGGTTGTCAAGGCGATCCTTCCAAATTTGGCTCTCAGTCCAGTTGTACATGGCTGCTGCACCAAGGATCATTCCGCCTGCGTTGTACGAAAATTGATAAGGTACGATATTGGTACAACCAGTTTCAATATGTGCGCCGTCGTAGACAGCCCAGCTTGTCTGGTTAATAAATTCAATCTTTTCCATCCAGTTCCACGTCTTGTTAGCCCAGTCGCCATAAGTTTCGTTTCCGGTGAAGAGAGCGAGGCGGGCGCCTAGCGCAAAGAAACAAGCCTGGGAAATGGAATTTTTGTAATTGTAGCCGTTGTTCCATTGGAAAATCTGCCATCGCAAGCCTCCGCCACAGTGCTCGTTGTCCCATCGGGCAGCTTGTGTGTTGAAGACTGCTTGGGCCAATGCAAGCCATTGTGGTTGGTCCTCATCTGGATGAGGAAAGTTGTATTCGGCGGCGGACATTACGGCCAGTCCCCAGAATCCTTGGTCATCGTTTCCTTCAGTTCTGGTTTGGTTTATAGGCATATAGTCGTTGTGCTCGCCGACTTGGAAAAGAAGACCCTGTTTGGTGATATTGACAAATTGGTCATCACCAGTATACTTCCAGTATTCTGGACCATGTCAACAATTGATTTATCAGAAGTCGGCCGATGCTTTCGGCCGAGGGTCTTACGTACCAACTAGCGCCCCCATCATCGCGCCAGCCTCCCACCCTGTTTGACGAATTAGAATCTAGAACTAGAGTGCAAAATTCTGTTCAAATAAAGAGCGAAATGCATCGTACAATAGTATGGATCGGGAAGTAAGCCAGGAGTACCACCAGGCTGATCGCCGTTGTAAAAGGACAGCATGTCGGTAGCCATATCTTTTGCCACCGATTTGATTGAGCCTGTAAAAACGGGCATCAGAAATTAGTACGCCGCTGCCAAAATAATGCAAATTTAAGCATACTTGTTGAGTTAGGATCGAGTTCGTAGGCGGTGGCGAAGCTGCTTAGGGTGAGCAGAATGGACGCTACCAGCCCACCAAAGCCGAGCCTTGGCTCCAATCTCCACGTTTGGGTCATGGTGATGGTCTGGCCGGGTGTCGACAAACTCAGATACGAAGAGGCGCATTGAACGACATGGAATCGGGAGTTAGGGAAAGGACGTAAGCGAAAGACCGAGGTGGAGGCGAGGATCTGCAGGCGGGATGTGTCGAGAGGGGAACAAGATGAGATGAGCTCGGTTGGTGACCGATGCTAAAAGAGATGAACACACAACAAAATATATCCTGCGTTAAGACTTATAGAGGAGATACAGAAAATGAGAAGGAAGAGGGGAAAGGAGAAGAAAGAAGGGTCGACAGCAGATGAGATGAGAAAAAAGGACGGGGCGTGAGAGTGTGAGGTGTGTGGGCAGGATTGGGTATGGTTCGTGTTGTTGAACCTCGTCTGTTTAGTACCATGCCATGCCACCCCGACATTGGGCAAGCAACAGATCAAAAGTAAAAAAGGCCATTGCTTGTTTGGGGTCTCGGGACCCATGGGCCATGCTGAATCTAGGCCGTTTTACAAACCCACTCACGTCAGATGGTGGTGGGAACATGGACCCTTTGGGCTTTGTGGCTAAACCTGCCGTGTCCAAGATGCGTCTCTGTACCTGGCCGACTGCGGAAAGTACATGTGTATCACGCCAGGCTAGCTGTAAGCAGAGGGCTTCAAACTATAGTCCGGGTTACTGTGCGCCCTTGGTGCCGTCATACAGCACACGGCAAATACCCAACTGCAACCGTGAGATGGAATCGATCGACGAGCGGGGGATCGGGAGTCGGAGTTGATGACAACAGGACTCAGCTCGTCTAGACCAACAACTCCAGCAAGGACAAGCACTAAACGTCCTACCATTCCCGCCAGATCCCCGGCGACTAGGCCCGAGATTGAAAACAGACAGGCTGAATACGAGCAAAGTTCTGAGCGCCTGCCCCATCTACGGAGCCGATACGGGTCCACAAGGCTGCCCGGGCCATGGCCGCTGGGTGTGGGTGGGTATGCGCTAACTCGGTAAGGCCAAAAATCCTGACTTGGGGCCCACGACTCAGAAGCTCAGAGTGTCGGCTGTAGGAGACAAGATGAGGGAAAGACAACCAACCGAGGCGGGCGAGTTAGCGACGAGGGTTCAAATCAAAGCGTGGCGGGGCGGCCGACAGCTGTGCAGAAACGATGGATGACATGGGCTGACGAGACTGGCCCGCGTCGTGAAAAGACCCATGCGAAGACCTGGGTATCCATCACCTAGTTTTTCCAGCTGAACAAATTCAGTGACGTATTGTGTAAAGTAGTAGGGGGTCCGACGGCTTGCTCCCGGAATAAAACCAACATAATAAAAAAGAGCGAAACAGACGAACCAGCGCCTTGTCGTATACACTTTTTTTTTTCTTTTCCTTTTTCCACGCCAAGTGTCGCAAAGAGAAACATTGAACCCTCATCCACCGCACAAGCCCGGGTCATTTCCATGACCTCGTGTTGCTTCGAGCCACTTTACAGGCACAAGCGAAAAGCCCGTTGTGTCCGCCGCGAGACAAAGTTCCAGAACAGGGTGCTAAGAGGCCGCAGTGATGCAGCTAGACCAGGTAGATTTTCAGCGGACAACGCACAGTCAGCGACGCCAATCCCAGGGACTCCAAAGGCCTCTACTCCGCATGCTCGCCGAAACCGTCCCGGGATGAGGAGAAGCCGGTTAAGTTAACCTTGAACTCAAGCCGCTAGGCGGGGAGCATGGGCTTTGCCTGTTTGGGCCAGTATCCGCTTCCAGTCGCCGGATACCGGCTGGCCATGGTTGCAACCGACGTGCTCGAGAGCCTTATTATTGTCCTTGTTCGACAGTGTCTATTTCCGGAGCGAACCAGGCCATTCTCGTACAAATATCGACGTCCTCGTCTTTTTTTTTTTTTTTTTATCAAAGTTAATTGAAACACTCAACATTACCAAATGTTGGGTGACTCCCGCCGTCCGTATCACAACCACTTCATCTGTGTGTCTCTCGCTCAAACTCTGCCCTGAGACTAAGTGACGAGGTACATGGCATCGCAGCCTGTTCCTGAGCTTGAGAGATGCCGCAGGCCACGAAATCTCACACGCAACAAACCACGCAAAACCGTCCCGTCTTTCCGAGCCAACTACGAGGCCAAGAGCATTGACGTGCTGTTCCTCTTCCTTGAGGGATACCCAATCACAACATTTCACATCACCCACCAGGGCGTGCCCGGCTCGTAATCATTTGGTCATTTTACACACACACACACGAGATTCAGTAGAAAAAGGTCCGTATTTCCCTGCCCATACGAATGGCACCTCCCATGCTTGTGTCATCACGAATAGCCACTGTCCCGGGTGGGCGCAGCTCTGCGGCACAGCGCGGGGAGCAGGAATGGATGACAGCATGAGTGTGCTCTCTACAGTTGAGTCGCGCAGGCCGGATAACTTCAGATCGGCGTGTGCCATCTCGGCAAGAAATAACCTTGAAGCGCCATGGCCCCATTGCATGCATCGCCATTTGTCACCAGACATCCCTTGCGTTCTCGTTCCTGTCCCAAGTTATGTAGCGCTGTAAATCCATGAATTGACATTCCTTGGACCGGGTGCTAGGCCAGTACACTCAGCCACATGTCACAAACAAATCACGCCGGAGGGTTCGGCGAGGTGGTGGCTGAAGAGGGGACTGCGGAGTTGCCATCATCACGTGTCAATTACGACGCCAGCCACCCTGCGGGCCATTGTGCTTGTAGGTGTCCCAGGCTGGTGAGGGAAATCAATTCACTGCCACGCGCCGACTCACCGATTTGGCGCTGGCGCAAGGGTTGGAGACTGGTTAGAGAGACGTGACCGGACCGCCGGGCGAGCCACCAGCGCATGCCTCCAGCCCTGCTACCCTTTAATACCATTCTTGTCCTGCCATCCTTGGAATTCATGCCTGAGGCACAAACGAGGCATCACGGGCGTCACCAGCCTCGCATTAGTACCCTCTTTTTGGTGCCCGTCGCCCCAGTGGGCAACGATCAGACCCCATCGGCGGGTGCTTTGCAGAGATTAATCGAGACACGAACCTGAAGCAAACGCCGTGTCGCATCCATCAAGCTCTAATTGCCTGTCGATGCATATCAGGTTTTGGCCTCGCAGATGCTAGCCCACACTGTAATCTACCAAAAATAACCCAGCCCCCCGGACCTGGAGCAAAGAAGGGCGGCTTGGTCGAAATTAGTGCTGAACCATGACATACCTGCCTGTTAGCTCACTGCACTACAGCGCTCTCTCGGCACTGTAGCACCTACCGTGGTAAGCAAGGGCCCCCGTTCCGTTGCCTCCGTGCCTCGTCACCCCGTGCAGCGCCTCGCTGCCAGCCCACCTTGGCCTCTTTGGCCTGCTTGTTTCGCCTTGACCAGCGCAACGTCTCACGGCAACTTCCCACTTTCATCATCTCGACTCGCTTCTCCAACCTTTTTCCTTTCCGCAAACCGTCACGACACAACGCAGCGTTCCGCCCCTCGTCCCCTCGTCGGTTCATTTTTGACGCGCCGACTCCGTTCCCCTCTCTGAATCTCCCTCAACTACCGCCAAAATGCCCGAGCAAGAAGCCCCCTACGATCCCTACATCCCCAGCGGCCAGCAAGGCCAGCAGGGCGGCGGCAATGCGAGGACCCAGGCGCTACAGGCTGTAAGTCGACCATCCTGATTATTTGGTGTCGCTCGAGTGATGGAGGTGCCTGTGGATTGCGAGACGGAGCGACCGATGACGATGCATAGGCGGACACTGAGCCGCCACCCGACATTTGCGAACCATAGGAAGATGGCGACACAGGGGTACCGCAGCGGCCAGCTTGCCCTATGCAATGCGATGCAAATTGAAGCTCGACCGGAAATTTCAACACATGGTTCTTTCCTGGTCATGTTGCGACGAGCTCGCCCAGCTCCGTCCTCATTTGCGGCGATGGCAGTTTGCACCCCTGTGATGAGCTTACGGGCAGCAGGCCCTCGCTCCTCGCCCCCCTTTATATTATCATCGATCGCTTCGCAATCCACACGCAGCTGCCTTCGGCGGCATTGACAAAAATGGTGACTCCCATGCTAACTTGAAGCTACCAGCAAATCGACGACACTGTCGGTGTTATGCGCGATAACATCAACAAGGTCTCCCAGCGTGGCGAGCGTCTCGATGCTCTCCAGGATAAGACAGATAACCTAGCCGTCTCCGCCCAGGGCTTCCGCCGTGGAGCCAACCGGGTTCGCAAGCAGATGTGGTGGAAGGACATGAAGATGCGCATGTGCCTGATTGTCGGTATCATTATCCTGCTCGTCATCATTATTGTTCCAGCCGGTACGTGACCTGGATTCGACGTTCCCGTCAAGTCAGAAATAGAAAAGAAGGACATCGTCAAGATACTAACTGTGGATGGCAGTTGTTGCTACTCGCTGATACCTCTCATCTTTTTGGGTAACTCGGTCTTTATGATAATCGCACATGGAGACTTGACGACATCGAATATCGCAATGCTACGACCATGGGAATGGAAACTTTGGGCAACGGGCCATCATTGCAACGGAACCATGTTTTTTTTTTGAGCACGGTGGAATTTGTTCACGGAGGGCCCGGTCATGATATGCGGGCCACTCAGCTCTCTGGGCCCATATCGGGGCCAAGACGTCGGCGAAGCATTCTCGGCGTTGATCATGGAGATGCCAGACCGGGCCACATGTATGATTGAGGTTAGGCGTTCCCCGATTAATTGAGACGTATTCCTTTCGAAATGAAGCTCCTTTGTAAATCTGGTGACATGTTGCCTGTGTGTGGGGTTCAAGGTGCACTGCAGTTTCTGCGGTTCCAGCTTGGTGGCCGTAGCCTGTGGCTTGTGGGATATTGGGTCAGGAGGGATGCACTGGACTCATGAATAGAACCAGACGTGGCGTATGCGGACCCGGAGATGCACTCAGAGCCACATGTGCCTCTTTTTCATAACTACTGGTTGCCCGTACTGGCCGTCGAGACTGATCAAGGCTGCTGGAGCCCTCGTGGGCGGAATAATTGTCTCCCAGTGTAGAACCAGTCTGCTCTCGCAGTTCTCAGTACGAAGCGGACAAGACCATGGCTTGTGGTGATCTAGTCGATATCCCGTCATTGGCCCGTCTAACTCATTGGATGCCCGGGTACTGGCGTTGATTCTTAGTGGACTCCCACGCTGGTAGTGGAGACTATGCTGCAAGGCGCGAGAGGTTGATGATGCCTCGTCCCGATCTACACATAGCTCGGCATGCGTAACCACTGCACGTATTCGTGCTTGTGCTTCATTAGGATCGGGCCACGGTTCATGGGGGGCGAGGAATGGATTCATAGGGATGTGTGTTCGCGAAATGCCAAGGAGGTGGCGGGCAGGAGGCAAGGAGATGAGCCTTGTTGGTTCGCAGGGGACGAACTGCTGCAAGGTGATCCAGGGCTAAACCACATAAAGTGGCTAGTTTAAAGTCTGGAAGCTGCACATGTCACAGTCCAGTCGATACTCGGCGAGGGAATGATGCATGCTGTCTCGGGCTGCATGATGCAAGAAAGGCTCGGGATAATTCCAGGCGCACCCACGGGAAGCCGAGTGAAAACTTAGTTGCTCATCCATGTCGACAATGAGCTCGCCTACTCCACCCTGCAACGCAACATAACGCTAGGTCAGCGAAAAGTATAGTGTGGACCGACAATTTTTAACCTGGCGGGTATCCAAAGTTACGGTTTGCACCGAATTAAACAGGAATGGATTGAATTGCTTTTCCCCAAGCCACGACGTAGGCTGGGATTGGACGGCCGAGGCAGTCATAGTGTGCTTGGCTCAAACACTACGGTGATGTCTAGGGGACCTTGGTGGAGCGGCTTGTGAAGCTGTCTTATACCAGTGACGTTAGGGCCAGCCGTGTTTAGTCCGCCACCGGGCAACTGTGGGGGAGCTCTGAGGCTTCTGAGAGGCCCATTATAGACCCAGTAACCGGGGGGGCTCAATGGATTCGGTAACTGTATGTTGCTGTAGGCGCCCTAGTCTGCAGGTGCCCAGTTTTTGTTTCTGCCCCTCCCCCACAGTCGATGCATGAGGCCTCGACCGTCCCGCTAATCCTCCCACATCTTTTTTCTTTGGTTCCCTACATGGAAAACTTGTACAACGAGCTAGGCTTGTATCCTGTCGTTATTCATAGTGCTAGCCCCCAGCTGGGCCGGCTGCTTGAGGGGGCTGGGGTTGGGCCTCAGTTCGAGGGGAATACTCGTGGTGCTGATGCCCAGGCTGTGGGCGTTGCTTAAAAGCTCTTTCATGAGGAGGAAGCTCGGAGTGGCTACCCAATCTATCAGCAGTGCCTTCATAGCTAATCATCTTGGCAAAAAGGGTGGCAGTACATGGAAAGATCACCAAGATCAAAGAGAGCCATTGAGAGCTCCATGGAGATAGGATGTATCGCCGTTCCCACCTTCATGGTTGTCTCCTGATGACCGTCTCCTCAAATTCAACGCCGATATTGCTGCAACTGAGCTCTTGAGCTCCTCAAGTTTATCTACTTCCGCCAAAAGAGAGGCCTAACTAATGATGATGGCGAAAAGATTTCCCAGATACTAAATACGACCATCGTATATCTCAGCCCTAGCGTTGATATGTAATACGCCTCAAGATCAGGAAGATCCGGAAGCTATTCATAACTCTGCCCCACGCCTCCTCTATCGCTATCATTCACCCAAGTGACCCTCAAAAAGAACTATTTGCCGATTCTAGCGTAGGTAATTAGATCCGCCGAGGTAATAAGGTATAGGGTATCTTATCCATCAACAACTTTAAGACCTCAAGAAGGTCAAAGAGTCCCTTATCTAAGGCTAAGGTGGCCTGAATTTCAAGTTTACTACTCACTCATTTATTTATTAAGTTCCTTAGAGAAAAGCCATTCGACTCCTATTATGATAATGCTCTCCAGCAATGAGGCTACTACAGAGAACACAACCCCATCTTGGGCTACGTGCAGTTTGAGGGCATTCCTACCATGCAATGGGCGTCGAACCAGAAATATTAGGATAAGAGTTTCAATGGAACTCTTTGATGTCACTCCTTGAGTTACTGACCCTCACGAGAGTATGGGATTTCAAATTTACTACAGTGTATACAAGTACTTGTCTTCTTATAACCATGATCTTGTGGGTTTGTATGTTTGGCTTCGTGTTTCTATACATTGGATTTGTTCTTCATATAAAACATCTAGTTTTGAATCTTGCTACATCCGACCGTGAATGTCAAGAAGGAAATTCTTGTTGTTTGGAATTGGCTCATCATATGCGACGAAAAATCGGACGTCTCGTGGCCATGGTCTTATGGGTAAATTTAACGCACTCAACTGGCAGCATAATCCTCAACCCTAGAGCATTCATAAGGAATGTGCAGCTAGTCTTGGATCCAAAACAATCTAAAAATTTCCCGTGCAACCATCTCGGTTCACAATAGTAACTGGGGATTAAACCACCTACCGTTGTGGTTTTGCTTCGGGTAAACCTACCTAGCGGCGGCATCCAGAGTCGACACATCACAAATATTCACGAGGCCCATGGGGAAGTTAGTCATACAACCACCAGGTGAGACAGGCGCTGCGCCTCGCGGGTCTCAACTTCTGATTTGGACTCCGAATGATCGATAAGTGGTTACCCCTTCAATGTTATATGTTGTTTACAACAGTGGGTGGGACGACTTGGTCACAGACAACGGCAGCATCCCTTAGAGATGTATCGAATCATACCCCCCGTTGTTTTCCCGTTGCCTAATGCGGCTCCTGGGTTCAATCGGATAAGAAAAGCAATATTGAACGTCGTCGAACAATTTATGCATCTCATCCTAGTCCTGGGGGCTGCCGCAAGCGTGTCCCATATTGTTGGAAGACAATCCTCGTTGGAGCTTGTTAGAGGTGGCGATACCCTCGTCAGCTCCCAATTAGCGCGTCTTTCCCGTGACATTCGAGCCCATGAACTGCTTAAACACCATCGTTTCAGTACGAGGCGCTCACAGGCAGGCTAGATTGGCTTCCTGCCTCAGGCAAGCCACATATAGCGGTGTTGATGTTTCATCGATCGTCTTGTAGAATCTGAGTATATTCGGGGCCCTGCAAATCGTTGGTCGGGATACGAGTGCGGAAACGTTGGGCTCGTTTCAGGCCCAGAAAGAGGGATGTCGTCTACTCTGGTTTATTGTGTAAAATACAGCGGGAAATCGCGAGGGGGGGCTTTGTAGAAGCAAATTAGTGTGGGAAGGAGTAGTTCGAGGAGGTCAAATACTTGACTAATCTAGTAAGGACGTTGTATGCTTTCGCTGAGTATTTATGCGGCTTGGTACAGATAGTATCATGACATCAAGGCTAGAAGCACTTGTAAAATCACCACTTGTACCAACGGCATTAGTCCATGCCGTCATTCCTCAAGAAGGGAGTCCGATTTTTGAAGCGCCTTTTTTCGTGTCCAGGAAATGGCGTGCTGGTGAAGGTTGTTTATTGTTTGCTGATTGTAACATTTAGGAAGACAAGAAATTTCGAACCGATCGCTCGCAAAATCCGCGTGTCATACTCTCGTATTCCGTTTACGCAATCACATTATTACCATCCGTTCAATTACGTACCCTATCAATGATAATGTTTTGACGCGATGGGAATTCCATTGCCGTAGCAGGGGTTCGTAAATTGGTATCGGGCAGCAATTCGTATTGGCACAGATGGAGTGTCTTGATGTGAACTTGTTGGAAACTCTCGCATAGTGCAGGTGAATCGACGATGATTTGGTAGCACGGAAGGCGAGTTGGCTAAGCAAGATGACGAATGGTAGGATGCTAGGTGAAGACAGCGGCGGTGTTATGAATCGGGGGCGATTCCGGGTTGCATTTAGGTACAAGTGGAGAATCGTGATGAGTCGGAATCAAGGAGCTGGTCTCTTCCCCTGGTAAAAAGAATCCTTCCGTCTCCGTTTTTCAGCATTGCCCACAAGATCTTATCGGCAATGCTCCCACTAGCAAGGGACCACACTGTCAATAAAGGACAATACATCACCTTTTTTATGTATTTCCGAATAATGATTCACGATAAAAATAGGCCCAGCGGCAGAAAACGCGAAGAACAATGGGTTCAAAACATCGCTCTGGCCATTCAACGCATTGTATCACCCGATGTTTGTCGCTTTGAAGAAATTTCTACGGACTTGATTTTCTCCCATGAGAGTCGAAACGCAGACTGGGCTCTTTATAGTTAATTATAGTTCTTCTTTCTCGACAATACTTGTTTGGTCATTCTTCATCACACCAACAAAACAACCATGTCTACCGCGCCAGTGCCCAATGAAACCCCACCGGGGGGCGAACAGGAGGGCCTTGCCCACCGGACGGAAGTAACCAATATAGGCATCATTATTGGGCTCGTCGTATTCGTCGCCTTGATCATGTCTTCCTGCTTTATGAGCCGTCTCCGGGACCACCATGCTGCCAAGCGTGTTTCTGATCGAGCCAGGGAGAGTGGGCCCGGACGTACGGAAGACCCAACCCAGCAGGGGGAGGAGTTGGGCCAGATGAGCCATGATAATCGGGAGTCTAGCAGTAATAGATACTCTTGGTGGGGTCTGGGGCCTCCTCGGCACTGTGAGTAGTGTCCAGAGGGCGGGTCAAGCGTCGATGACAAGAAAACTAATCGTTTGGCGCCACAGCTATCATAAATACTCATCCCACAAACGGGGGCGCCAACTTGCAAACGCCATGAACTTTGGTTCCATATTTGGCACGAGCCTATTCCAACGACCGGTTAGGAATCAAAGGAAGCTCTGAATACTGCACAAGCAAACTTTGGGGCCATATCAGGGGGTATATGGACATCAAGCAAGCACATACGCCCTGAGATTATAAGTGGAGGATGACAAGTGCCATGGTTGCTCCTGAAGGATGGGATGGGATCAGATCATGCGAAGAACAAGAATTTCCCTATCGTGATCGCCTCAGGGGGTTGTGATCGCCTCAGGGCATGTAAACGAGCTTGCCACAAGGGGCAATCAGATGGAACAACATGGTTCGTCTCGGAGAATTTTAGGTAACCTGCATTGGCCGTTGGGATTTTCTGGGGTTGATCCCAGGATGCTAGGGGAGATAAAGCAGATGCACGGCGCTGTCAATCTGCAGGTTCCCGAGATAAACCCAGAACTAATTGAGTTGCATCAAACCCACATCCACCAAGAAAGTCATTTTGGCGACAAGTCTAACAGCCTACCCTAGACTTCACGTGTTGCGCTAGCGCAGCTGACGCGCACGTGACCACCCGCCAAACGCTTGCAGGTAGCTATAGCTCAGCTTTGTTTTCAGCCAACGACGACACGTCGCAACCGTGCCAACATAACACGACGATGTCATCACGTTCGCCCTCACCTCAGCGAGGGCGCTACCGCTCTCGATCCCGCACGCGTACACGCTCACCAACTCCACGATCCGACCTGTCGCGCTCGCCCGATCGACGCCGCCGTTATGACTCGCGATCCCCGGCTCGATCCCCTACGTCCCCACGACGCAATGGTCGCTACCGGAGCCGCACTCGTAGCCGAAGTTGGAGCAGAGGACGTGATCGCGATCGCGACCGTGAGAGCAGAGACCGTGATTTGACCCCGCCGGGCAAGAGCACAAAGGTAGCCCATTCTACCTGATCCTGGAGAACCCAAAATTCAACTGACCGTGTTGTGCCAGATTGTAGTGGAGCGTCTGTCCAAGAATATCAACGAGCAGCACCTATATGAAATTTTCGGCCAGTTTGGCCGGGTCAAGGACCTGGACCTGCCCATTAACAGGACATGTAAGTTGGCCCGGCACCCGTACAGTGCCCTGGTCCCTAAATTCCGACTAATTACTCATGGTTTCAATAGTCGGGACCAACCGAGGCACAGCCTATATCCTTTTCGAACATGAGTCCGATGCCGAGGCGGCTATAGCCCATATGCACGAGGCTCAGGTGGATGGCGCAACAATCAACGTCTCCATCGTGTTGCCCCGTCGCAAGCTATCTCCCGCTCCCCCAACGGCCAGACGCGGTGCCAACATCGATCCCAGAGTTCCCTTTGCAGGCCCACGTGGGGGCCCTCCAGGAGCTGGTGCTGGAAGGGGTGGAAATATGGTGGGCGGAGGTGGCCGTCGTCGTATGTCACCAGGCAGTAGGTATGGCCCAAGGTCGGACGTTTACCGCCCGGGATCCCGTTCTCCCTCGAGATCACCTGGCCCTCCGCCATCGCGCGGGGGTGGGAGTCGCTACCGCAGCCATTCAAACGACTCGCTTCCCGCGCGGTCACGTTCCAAGTCACCCGCGGCGCCAAGGCGTCGGGGTGGTGGCCGATACGATGACCACGACGCTCGACGTCGTAGCGAGAGCCGAAGCAGCTACGACAGCTATGGTGATAGAAGCCGATCCCGCAGTCGGGGGCGGGGCCACCGGTAAGACGATGCGCCAACCGGTCAGAGGAGATTGCCGAAAAGTGTATGTTACTACTACGAAGACGAAAAAGGATTTCAGGGTGGCGTTCAACAGGGAAGACGGAACAATGAAAGTGGTCCGTCCCAGGAACTTTTATTTTAGCTCACGAACAAGTTTGTGGTTACCGACCCGCATCATCTGCGACCAGCTAACACTTTGCCAGATGGAGATTAATGCATGACAAGACTCGATAGGGGACGTTTCCGCAAGATGATTCCCGGAACCCCGGTCCTTCCTGAACTCAGCTCGGACCTATTTCCGCTTGTGTTGCTGGAAGCGCCCCATCACTTCCCCTTTCCAACAAACAGTGCCTTGCCTGCGTGAATTTACGTTGAAACATTGCTATGGATATCCCCTCACCCCTGAACCCGCGAGTGCTTGGCTCTCATCTTATCTGGCGTGGATCATCGACCACGCCGCCGACTGCCGTGCTCTGTATTGCATGTCTACATCTTCTCCGCGCCGCTCCATTGCATTAGTCCCTTCAGCATACGAACAGATATCGGCCCTTCCAGGATTTCCAGATCTCATCTATTATTTGTCATTTTGTACTCCACAGCCAGGACAGTGGTGTGGGGGGATGTGGTACGTTTGGCGGGTCTAGATTTAAGCAGCTCCTCACGCCTGCTCGTAACTGTTGGCGAAGGCTCATACAGCAGAACTAAGATCATCCTGCATCGAATACAATACCTAGCTGCGTAACACGAGCCAACACGTGCAGCCCGCAATGCACCGTATGACTGCAGCCCAGCCACGTTTATAGGGCTGAGTGGCATTCCTCCTCTGGCCGTCGGCTGGGCCTGCAACGAAGTCTGTGCGGGATGGTCCAGGGGGGGGGGGGCAACTCGGCCGATA
The DNA here is from genome assembly GCA_003031705.1 of Calonectria naviculata. Classification (NCBI taxonomy): domain Eukaryota; kingdom Fungi; phylum Ascomycota; class Sordariomycetes; order Hypocreales; family Nectriaceae; genus Calonectria; species Calonectria naviculata. Next base: position 4,016 of record NAGG01000989.1, on the reverse strand, counting down.
CCTTCTAGATGTCACGCAGCGACGAGCGACTTAAATAGGTCCCTTTTTGAGACGGGTCCATGTCCATGGCCCAGCGCCACTCATTCGGTGGTCATTCGTCATCACCCCTTCGCCGAACATGGCGATTTGGGAAATGAGAGTAATAATAGGGCGTGTCCCAACTAGGCTTTGCCAGCAGTTGACTGGATTCATGGATGTCGCAACATCCATACGGATTCAGTCTTACGCGATCATCGTCTGCCGGGGGGTGCCCTGAGTGTGCCACAGCCTCATGGCCTGCTCGCCCCTCGCAGCGCAGATTCATCACAACCTCGTCATCACATCTCACTCAGATGATAGCTGGCAGCGGCTTGATCTGCAGCCATGGTTGCGGGCAGCAGGCTACTGCAACCTTCAAGCATGTGATCCATCTGCGTGGTAGCCAATGGCAGGTGGGACAGATCAAAGACGGGAAGTCAGTTGCTGGACAGGTCACTACTTGGTCTTTGCAGACAGCTCCAGGGATTCTCGTGGGAGAGACCGTCTGCAAGAAGCCCTCAATGGTTGACCATCCTCGGTCTATTTTCGGCTTCTCCGAACCGCTTCCCCGTACTGCCGCTTCAGGTATGCTGCATGGTACGACCGAGGCAGGCAAGTGGCGTATATCGTTCGTGTGGGCTGCTGGGCAGCCCAGGTGCAGTTGGACCCAACATTGGGAGGGGTTATTCTGCTTGGCTATGCCTTGTCATCGTCCCCAGGGCATGCTTCGGGGATGTGTCAAGGTAGTAATCGAGGGCTCGCTTGAGTCCTGCGTAAATACTAATCAACATTCTCTGCTCGCTTTTCCCTGTCCATCGCCGCCCCACTGACCTGGGGTTACAGAGGGAATCGGCTGCGAACCACACCATCACGGGGCGACCTCAGCTCCGTGAGAGCAGTAAGCTAGCGAGTAGCAAGGCTTGGCGTGCGGATAGACGCACGTCACATATCTGGCCCGTCCCACGACGGGGGGCCTTGTTAGGACTGCCCACACCCACACTCTTGGGCATTCAGACGCACACACACTCTCGTACACACCAAGCCAGAGCACTCGCATATGCGTGCACGCATCGGTTCGGGTGGGAATAGAACCACCAACGGTTTGGCGTCTCCCGAGAGGACGGATGGGCCGTTGAGGCTCAAAAAACCGCCTTGGTGCACAAGCCACGATGCACACACTCTCGTCTGTCGCATGGCACCCCGCCATTTGGGTTGGGATGTTTACTCGAGAGGGGGGGGGGGATGGCATCTTTGTCCGATGTTGTCTTCGGTTGGCCCTGCGTCGCAGGTCGGCCATATCCTCCCCGGTGCCACATGACGGGACCCCGGCCGTCTGCTGGGCTATCTTGAACCGTGCTCTCGGGGTGTAGAATCGGATTCCCCATACAACCTAACATCCGTGGATCCGTGGTCCCGGGGTGCGGCAGGCGGGTGTGGATGCCGTGAGCGACAATGCCATGCGCGGCTGACCGCGTCGAGGAAGGACGGGTAGACGGGACAGGTCTTGGAGTTGAGGGCATCCTTGTCGAGCTGCGTGTCGTGCCATTATGCGGGAGGCGAGATGTGAGCCTCATTGGGAAGCGCAGTTGCAGCGCCGGCAGCCTTAGATGGGCTGGACTGGCAGACTGAGGAACGAATATAACCTCACGCGCCCGCGGATGCGAGCATCTTTCCGGACCTTCTACACTCGTCGAGACCAGCGCATGCGCCGGCTGTCCACCTCCAGGAGACTATTGTTTCCCTCTCCTCGCTGGCTGTTGTTTGCATCGCATTCCCTCCTGTGTGGTCGAGGTTTGACTTTGTCATCTTACTCTTTGTTGCTCGTGCACACCACCTTCTTACACCGACAGCTTTGCCTGCATCCGTTTTAGCTCACACGCCGCCGCCGCCATCTCGCTCTTTTTTTTTTTTTCTTTTTTCACCTTCTCTCTTTCTTCTCCTTCATCTTCGCCATGGTCACAGAGCTCTCGTTCCTCTCACCTCTCTGGCCTCTTGCTCCCGATGCTCAAGATCCTGACCCTCCGCCAACACCTCCGGGAGGACCCCGCGTACCTCCTCCCCAACCCAATCCGCCGCCTTCTCCTCCGCACACATTCCGCCTATCTTTGGATGTCAGTCCGCACGCAGCTGCCGCGTGTTGGGCGTATTGGGCGTATTGGGCGTGTCGAGCTCGCCAGCTTCCGTCCGACATACCAAGCATCAACCAGCTTCCCGGGGTCAACAGGGGCTCCATCACTGCCACGAGGGCCCTCGCCAAGGACCGGCCCCTGACCCCTCCACTGCTTGGAGACTTTGGGTTTTGCTGGAGGGTGGAGGATCTGGAGGCTAAGAGTGAAAGGGACGTGGGCAGTGGTCAAGGATGATGGGCGAGCGGGACGGGGTGTGTGTGCGACAGGTCGAAGGCAGAGAGACCCTTGGCAGAGGTTCCCTGGACCGTCTTGTTTTGTTTGACGGGTCTTTGGCGAGCAACACCTAGTCTCGATGGCCATGACCTTGCTTCCCGTGGGGCGATCACGCCAGGGTTCCGACGATGGCCAGGGATGGCATTCCACCCCCGTCCTTATTTCTCTTGCCTTTCCCCCCTTCGGGCTGGCTTGGGGAGAGGGTGGGAGTCGGCCGCGGATCGAGGCCGTGATTGCGAGATCTGCGTGATTGGGGCCATTGGTGAGGGGGGAGGGCATGGTGATGGGATTTGTGGGGGGCCGGTGTACGACCTGCAGCCACGGGCAACAAGGCCCTGCAGCCAAGGTGAGGAGAGGGTTTGGCGCATGAACGTCGGTGTATCCCTGTAGCGACAATTATCGGGCGTTTTATGATGCTGACCGCGGAGAGACTGTGTCTGTTGCGTGGTTGCAGGCAGGCAGCGTCTATATTACTGGATTGGGAAGAGGGGTCAGCGTTTTTCAGCTTATACGGGGTTCTGGGCGGTTTTTGCTTATTTGGGGCTGTTTTTGGCATCTGGCATTCGGACTTTTTGTCCGTTGGTTGTTCTTTTTTGTTCCATTTGGAAATCATCTTCTTACAAAGCGGCAATATGCTCACCCGCGCACGTGTCCATCATGTACGGCACACCATCCGCAATCCGCAGGAGGAGTGGATCACGGTTTTCAACGGTTTATTAGTGGAGTGGAGTGTGGGCAGGGCCTTTCTTTTGTTTTGTTTGGTTGCGTTGCTCGTTCTTGTCACCCTCTCATATGTTGCCATGTACTTGGATGGGGCGCTTGGCGTGTTGCCCACGAAAGACGGCAGGTGTTTATCTCTGGGTGGAATTCATGTTTATGGGTCTCTGGGGACGACAGCTAGGACACATTTGTCAAACAGACGGGGGATAATCATAGCCAGAACAAGAGAGCCGGCAGACAGGCTGGCCTCGGTTTGCCCCTCCTGTCACCCGTCCCAGTATCCATGTCGTGGTGGTATTGTACGGATACAATCTGGCGGCCCAGGCTCACTATTACCGGGAGCCATCGTCGACTGCGCCGTAGGGCGGTTTCGAGATGTCATTCCACAAGGGTTGAGAGAGGCATACGCTGCTGTCCATCCCGCCGGCCTGCATTCTAACCCCATACCCACCCCTCTGGCCATTGCAGGCTGCTGCTGCAACGCCGTCCGCTGTCCTTCTATTTTTTGCCCAGCAGCCCTGGTCCTGGTTTTTGGCTTTTCCTTGGTGAAATTTTCCCCACAAACCATGGGTCCCAAAACCACCTCGCCTTGATGCACATTAAATGGCCGGCTCCACTTGGAGAGGGGAGGGGGGGCAGCATTCGTCCCATCCCATCCCACTGCGCTACCCTAAAGAATGGACGCCGGGTTCATCCGGTCAGTTATTCAACCACCAGAGAGGGAGGCGCTTTGACAGCGGCTCGTTCTGCTCGTGTCCACACCGGTGCTGATTCATGATGGATCTGGTTTGTCGCTACGCACCAGTCATGACCATGACGGCGCCCCTCTCCGCCATCCCCTCATATTCCCCGCTCCTCGACCCCTCCCCCTTTTTC
>NAGG01000988.1:0-44234 GCA_003031705.1 Calonectria naviculata | reverse complement strand
CCCTCCCCCCCCCCAGGTCTTCGTTGCCTCCCCAGAGAACAGCGCCTTTGCTCCGGCTTTCTCTCGCAGATCGTCGTGGGTAGGGCAATTCATTAGCCAGTATTTGCTATGCCGTGAGTCTCTCCCTCCCCTCTCCCTCCTCCCCTCCACACACTCCATCCTTCCCTTCATAAACTTTCCTCGCCGACAACTGGATTGCACTTTTTGCGTCCTCAGCTTACACAGTACTCAATAGACTCACTACGCGCCAACCGGCATCGCGAGGTAATACCACGATTACCATCAATCACGCTGATTCCTCGTCCCACTCCAATTCATACAATAGCGAAGAGGATTCTTCCCACACCGGCGACTATTCGGAAACGGAGGACGACTTGTACGACGACGACGACTACGACGACGATCTTCAACCTTCAGACTCGGCGTCAACTCACTCCAGCCAGCGCTACCCCCCCCGCACTCACACCATTCAACCCGCACGACACCACCACCCGCGCCGGGACCATCGTCCGGACCAAACAGTGTATCATCGACCGGGACATGGCGGCCGGCAGCCGCTTGCTGCAGCAAACGTGGAGCCTCCCGACGATTACGGCCCGGCCCATTATGGTCGCGGTTATCCCCCGGGTGGCCAAGGAGCTGGTCCTGGCGGCCAGTACTACAGTCGCGGCCAGGGCCAAGCCTATCACCCAGGCGGCGGAGCCCATGTAGCTCCCTACATGGGGGGAGCAGGCTATCCAGGCGGCCACCCAAATGCCCAGATGGTTCCTTATGGGAACTATGGCAACCCGTCCAACCCCTTTGGTAGCCCAGGGCAAGGAGGTCAGCCTGGCCAACCTGGCCAAGCCGGCGCTCCTGGTCAACCCGGAGGCTATTTCCCTGGTGAAGGAGGCAGAGGTATGCATGACATGATGCCTTATGGATACGGCGCCAATGGCTACTATCCTGGTGCTGGTGCCCCTGGTGGAGCTGGCATGTACGGTGTGCCTGCTCATTTGCAGCAGTACCAGCTGGCACCTCCCCGTCCTCCTTCCACTGAGCATCCCAACAACAACAAAGAGGTCGTCGTTGCCCCTAAGGAAGACCCGGAAAAGATTCGGCTGGAGGCTGAAATCAAAGCGTTCAAGGCCGCTGAGGAGAAGGTGAAGGCTGCCGAGAGACAGAGGGAGCTTGAGGCCCAAATCCGAAAGGATGCAGAAGAAGCTTTCCAACAGAGGATGGAAGCCATGCGCATCGCTCAAGAAGAAGCCAAGAAGGAGATCGAAAAGGCTCGAATCGAAGCCGAGAATGCTGCCCGAAAACGAATTGAGGCTGAGCGTAAGGCCGAGGAAGAACGCGCACGAAAGCATGCCGAAGCGATGAAAGAGGCAGAAGAAAAGGCACGACTTAAATTTGAAGCTGAGCTCAAGGCTGCCGAGGAGGCCAGAAGGCGGGAAGCCGAAGCTCGCGCTAAGGCTGAAGCTGAGGCCAAAGCAAAGTTTGAAGCCGAGATGAAAGCCGCCGAGGAGGCAAGGAAACGAGAGGCTGAAGCCAAGGCCAAGGCTGAGGCCGATGCCAAAGCCAAGTTTGAGGCTGAAATGAGGGCCGCTGAAGAACGTGGCAAGAAGGAAGCCGAAGAACGGGCTAGGGCGGAAATTGAGGCCAGGAGGAAGTTCGAGGCTGAACTCAAGGCAGCCGAAGAGAGAAGGCAGAAGGAGGCCGAAGAGCGAGCTCGAGCGGAGGAAATGGCTCGAATCAAACTCGAGCAAGCTATGAAGGCCGAAGCAGAAGCCAAAGCCGCGGCAGCTCAGAAGGCTGCAGATGAAGCCGAGCGTCTCTTTAGAGAACAAGAGGCAGCCAAGGCTGCGGCAGCCAAGGCGGCCGCTGAGGAAGCAGAGCGTGTCAAGAAGATGGAAGCTGAAGCCAAAGCTAAGGCTGAAGCCGAAGCTGCCGCCAAAATCGAGGCTGACAGGGCCGCCGCCGCTGCCGCCGCTGAAGCTGCTGCCAAGGCAAAAGCGGAAGCAGAGGAGCTTAAGAAGAAAATCGAGGAGGAGACCAAAGCCAAGCTCGCCGACGCTGCAAAGGCAGCTGAGCAGGCCCCGATTAGGTTCAAGGACGCCGTGGGCCGAAAGTTTAGCTTCCCATTTCACTTGTGTGCAACATGGACCGTAAGTTATGATACCATGGCGTCACTACAACTAAGAGACCTGTACTAATTAGCTATATTTTAACAGGGTATGGAAGAGCTCATCAAGCAGGCCTTCCTTCAAGTGGATGTGCTTGGACCCCATGTTCAAGAGGGTCACTACGACCTTATTGGACCTGACGGCGAGATCATTCTTCCCTCTGTTTGGGAGAAGGTGGTTCAGCCAGACTGGGCCATTACAATGACTATGTGGCCCATGGACAAGCTTCCCCCAGTCGGACCCAAAATTCCTCGTCACGGTCCGGTCCCTGTCGGCCGACCCCCGATTATCCCGGGAATGCCTCCCATGGGAGGTCGCCGGCCCGGCGGCCAGCCCCCCCCACCTGGTGGCATTCCCCCACCTCCGGGCTGGCACGGCGGTCCTCGACCTCCGGGTCCTGTTGGAGCTCCTCCCAACATTATCAACGTGGCACCCAAGAAGTCATCGTCCAAGAAGAAGGCCGCCGAGGTCAGTAGCTGGGGTGCATTCTTTGCTGGGAAGCCTCCCAAGAAGAAGTGAGTTTGATCGCATGTTTAAATCGTTATGATACCGAATCTGACAAAAAACAGGTCGCACAGGAAATAAAGAACCAACTGTCTCGTTGTGAAACGATATTGTGGAATTTGACATTAACGCAGCTTATTTCTTTTCTTTAACCAGATACCTGGGCGAACTGACCTTCGCCATTTTCTTTGCTCTCTTACGAGGCCCCATTTCCTCTCTAGGGTGGGTTTTTTGTGATTCAATTGGATTTCAGAGGCACATGGAATTTCCCTCATCATTTACGCTAGCGCCACACATGTGAGGAGTCGCGAAATGTCCTATGCATTTGGATCGGAGTATGATGACACGGCTCAATGATATTCAGTGGGAATGGCGTACGATCCAAAGTGCCCTCGGGCTCTCAAGTCTTGGGATTGGCGCAGACGACGTTTTTGGTTTGGATGAATGATGGATGATGGATCAGCAAATTTGGATACTAGACGGGGTCGTTTTAGACAACCTGTTATGTTATGTAGAATGATTGGAATCGAGAAAAAAAATTGTAGGAAGATGCCCCTTAAGATGTCTATATCTATTGCTCTCTCTATCTGTACATTGTTGTGGGATTGGGCGGCCGCTTGTCATGAGTCGTGAATATTATTATTACAAGGACATGGTGGTATTGTTAGCCACATGCGAGCATTTCTCAGAGCATGCGTCGAGTCCCGAGTTTCATGCGGGCCTGCTTTTCGAAGGCTTCGATCATCAAACCGGCAACTTTGTCAGAGACAGCAGCGCTGACGGCAGCATAGAGGGGGTTGGTGAACTGGAAATCGATAGCTAGGTGAACATGAGTCGAGGGCGACGGCGACCCGGAGACCTCTTTCACTGTCCACCGCGTCACCAAGCTCCGGAAGACGGCTGAAGCATCGGGTCCACTAGTTCCGGGCTGTGTCGAGCCGCTTATCGCTTCAACGGAGATGCCGGGAACGCAGCGCAGACGGCTGGTGAAGACCTCGTCGAAGCCACCCCAGCCAACGTGGAGGTCGGCGAGTGTAGGCCAGCGACGACCGGTGCTGTCCGGTTCTGACCAGCGAGTGACACGGGAACGGGAGCAGTATGGGACGAATTGTACGTATGAGTCGACGTCGGCAATGAGATCGTAGAGTGGCGCTGAGGAGTAGGGAAGGGTGCGGGCCGCGGTGAGGCTTTGGGTTGCTGGGGAGGACCCAGGGAGGGTGAAGAATGGTCGGCGATACGAGAACGAGGTAGAATTCGAGTGTGTAACGGTGCGAGACGGCACAGAAATGGCTCGATGTGAGGCAGTACGGAGGGCCATTGGGGGCAATGGGGTTTAAAATGCCCGTGATTAGAACAGAAGATTAAATACCGGTTTTCGTGGCAGTATTAAAGGCTTGTCGCGTGCTTTGGGGGTTTGGAGCCAAGTGAAAAAGATTGCGCTTGTGGGTATGAGGCTCGTGGAGTTGCGCGACCAGTTCTTCAGTTGCGATAGTTCTCCCTGCGGGTGGAAATCCCGTCACCTCAAACATGATCGGGTACAGTAGATTTAGCGTGTAACGCCCTATAATTTTCCGTAAATCGGTGGGGTTCTGCTCGGCCAACAGCGGTCAGCCGGCGCTGTCCATCTATTTCAATGCCGAAGTAATGAAGCTAGCTCTAGAGCGCTCCACTGTCGTGTGCTCGGGCCGTCTTGGCCGCCGATGAGAGGGCGGTGGTTCCGTCATTGCCTCAACTGTTCTGTGCGCCACCTGTAAGGTCTCAACCACCGCATCAGCTCCCATCACGAGTCCTGAAGACCGCCGCCTGATCGAAGCTGGTATCCCTGCTCAGAAAACGATATGTGCCGACTGGTCCCGTCGCGACGCACCCCCGAAGGACACTGACGAATCTCACCCCTGTGAAACCTCCAACCTCGATACCGCAACTCGCAGACTTCGTAGCGGTCCGCCCCACGTGGGGCATCCGCCAACATCATGTAGGGAGCTTCGTGATGGCCCTGAATATGGTCAAGCGCTGACGGTGCGCAGGTTCGAAAAGTCACTGTACGACCTCATTCGAGGGCTTCGAAATCACAAGGGAAATGAGAAGGAATATATCCAAAAGAGTCTCAAGGAGTGCCGCGCCGAGATTCGCGGTTCGGACATGGGTTCGTTCACCCCCTAGCTTGAGGTTGCCTACAAAGTCGAATCTTCGCCAGCAGATCTACCCTTTAAGCACTACAAGCTGCTTCGTGGGGGCTTCTCAAGTCTAATCCCAGGTCGCTAACATGTTGCGCCATCAGACCTGAAAGCAACGGCATTACTCAAACTCATCTACTTGGAGATGGTTGGTCATGATATGTCCTGGGCTTCTTTTCATGTGCTCGAGGTTATGTCATCACCCAAGTACCATCATAAAAGAGTAGGATATCTGGGCGCTGTGCAAAGTTTTCGACCCGATACCGAAGTCCTGATGCTGGCTACCAACCTGCTCAAGAAGGTAGACATAGCGTTTCTCCAGGCTCTACATATATACCTGACATTTTTTTGACTAGGACCTCGGGTCGACTACGCCGACCGTCATCTCCCTTCCTATCGCGACTCTGCCCCATGTGATTACGCCCTCTCTAGCTCTTTCTACCCTGGCCGACTTGTTACCACGACTGAGCCACAGCCACTCCAACATTCGCAAGAAGACCCTTGTGACTCTATATCGATTGGCTCTCGTATATCCCGAGGCGCTTCGCGCCGCATGGCCAAAGATAAAGGAGCGGCTGATGGATCCCGACGAGGACCCGAGCGTGACAGCTGCGATTGTCAATGTGGTTTGCGAACTGGGTTGGCGCAGACCTCACGATTTTCTCCCCCTCGCACCCCGGTTGTTTGAGCTATTGGTGGATGGTGGTAATAACTGGATGGCCATCAAACTCATTAAGCTTGTGAGTGGTTCTTGATCTTCTTTTATTTTATTGCGAATACGTTGTTCTAGCCAGGGACTGATATGATGGCAGTTTGCAACCCTGACACCCTTAGAGCCTCGTCTCGTGAGAAAGTTGTTGCCACCCCTTACCAACATAATCCGAACAACGCCGGCTATGTCCTTGCTGTATGAATGTATCAACGGAATTATACAGGGTGGAATTTTGGGAAGCGGCGACGATGTTTCAGGAACCGACGAGATCGCAACATTGTGTGTTAACAAGCTACGAGGCATGGTGATGATTGATGGTGACCCTAACCGTAAGTCAATAACACAGTAAACCCACTCGGAGATAGACTAACTCTTGATAGTAAAATATGTTGCGCTGCTGGCGTTTAACAAGATTGTTGTCACTCACCCCTACCTCGTATCTCAACAGGAGGATGTCATCTTGGAGTGCATAGATAGCCCCGACATCACTATCCGAATACAAGCCTTGGATCTCGTGCAAGGCATGGTAACGGGTGATAATCTCATGTCCATTGTCAGCCGCCTGATGAAGCAGCTCAAATCCCCAATGCCTAGCCGTGAGCGACAACCTGGCACACCCCCAGGCGATGCAGGCGATTCAGATGACGATGGGTCGACGGAAAACGGCGTGGCTAATTCCCCAAGCCAGGCACCGCTCCCGGACGAGTACTGTATTGATGTTATTGGGAGAATCTTGTCCATGTGTGCAAAGGACAATTACTCCAGCGTTCTGGACTTTGATTGGTATATTGATGTCCTGACCCAGCTGGTGCGAATGGCTCCCGTTTCGCGCAAGCAAGACAGCGACTTCAATTCGACGAGGCCGCGTTCTGACGTGTCAATCAAGATTGGAGACGAGTTGCGTAATGTTGCAGTCAAGGTTCGAGCTATGAGGTCCACCGCCGTCAGGGCTGCTGAAATCGTTTTGAACCAACTCACGACTGATACACCGCCTGGGTATTCTATCGCCTCAGGTGCGCTGAAGGCGGTGGCATGGATTATGGGCGAATATGCCAATCAACTCGCCATACCTGAAGATGGCCTGAATGGACTGCTGCAGCTGATTCCCCGAACATCGCACCCTGAAGTTATTACGACGACCCTCCAGGCCGTTACCAAGATTTTTGCAACTATAGTAGGAGACGAGAATGAGCCATGGACGGCAGAGAGGAAGTCTAAAGTAACTTTACTAATGGCACGCACCATCCATGTGTTTGAGCCTCTTCAGCTGAATCCCAGCCTCGAAGTACAAGAGCGTGCCGTCGAATTCACGGAACTCCTCAAGCTTACATCCGAGGCAGCATCTGGGCAGCCTGCTGCGACTGATGAGATCGATCAGGATCCCCCGCTACTGATGACGCAGGCCATCCCGTCATTATTCAATGGCTGGGAGCTCAACTCTGTTGCTAAAGGGGCGCAACGTAATGTACCCATGCCGGATGGTCTAGACCTGGATGAACCGATTCACCATAACCTCACTAGACTGTTGGCAGAAGCGGACTCTGTTACTCTGGCGACAGATGATTCTGACGAGTTTGAAGTATACTATCACCAGAGACCACCGCCAACCAGCATCGATTCTTCTGCCCCAGCCATTGCCCGATTGGCCGACCCGGTTGATGAGTATACTGGATCTTATCAACAAGCCAGCGAGGATAGCTACCTGGATGCCGACATTGTGGCTAGAAGAAAGGCTGAGCGGCTGGAGCGGAACAAAGACGACCCTTTCTACATCCCCAGCCATGGCACCCCTCAAACCTCTACCCCTATTCACAATATACTCCACAACAGTAATGGGCCCGACCTTGATATCGATTCTATACCTATAATGCAGCTCGATCTCGACAAAGTGAGCTCTTCTGCGCCCCAGCAGCAGCAACGCCCGCGACCGTCACCCCGGCAAAGGGTAGTCATCACTGCGGATGAGACGCTGGAAGGCAGCGACACTGCTGGGCGCATGTATGACTCTGAGAACAACTCGGACAGCTTTACTAAATCCAAGTCACGAAAACTGAAACAGTCACTTCTCCAGGTCGATTCGAGTAGCATTGGCTCTTTCAGCCTCGAGGGGCAACCTGCCGATAGTTTCGATTACGAACGTCAGCAACGGGAGGATGCTGAGATGCAACAGGCAATGAAAGAAGTTGAACGTCTTCGCCTCGAGATGCAACGTGCCAATGAGCGTATTCAAGTTGCCCAGGGTGTTGATGTAGAGGGCACAGTGGTGAAGAAGAAGAAGGTCAAGAGGACCAAGAAAGCGGCTGCATCTGACGACGCTGAAACTGGGGAAGGCGCCGAGGTAAAGCCAAGGAAGGCCAAGAAGAAGAAGCCAGCGGTTGCGGTAGTTGACGAATCTGGTGATGGTGGCAATCCGCCTGGTGGTGCCGATTCCCAGCCAGCAGAAGGAGCCTCGGAAGTAGTCGTACCCAAGAAGAAAAAGAAGAAGAAGCGTGTTGTCGAGATTCAAGATATATAGCTAGTAAGAGATAAGGATGGTGAAACGGGTTGTTCTCGTAACGGTTCATACTAGAATCTCACATGGCCATAACCAGCATCCGTTAGCAGCAACTACCACTAGGAGTGGAAAGAGTCAAGGAAATACATATAGCGCATTCATGAACATCTTGCCCTATATTAGCTGGCCTTCACTGCTCAGTCACGTAGTGGTGAGTCTATGCTTGCTGGTATCTTTGCATGTCATATTTGATTCGCTTTCTCAACACCTAGACCTACATCACGCCACCCATCCCACCCATTTCCCATTTATTTCTCTGCCATCCAGCAAACTCGGGCGGCAGGGGTTGCAAAGAGAAAAGAAGAGAAGCCAACGACCCAGGGAATCAACAACTTTGGATAAAGAACAAGAAAAAGATGGGGAGAGAAATCAGATGAAGAGAAGATAAAAAAACAAGCTCCAAAAAACCCAACTTGGAATCGCCGCCATCTCGTGGTACAGCATAAGTACAAAAAAACCAACAAAATGGCACACCGACGGTTCCTTTTTGGTTTCATGCCCCATAAACGCGTGCGCATGGTCAATAGATTGCCAAGTCGAAAGAGGGGGATCCTTTCTTTGGCGAGCCCCCTAGCCTCATGTATCGTTTAGTTTGACCCCAGTTCCCTTTCCATTCCTTTTACCGGCTACAGAAACGCCTTGCGGGAGATTTGAATCGACGTCAAAAATCATCTCTCGAAATCATTCCGTCTTCATCATTGCATCACTCCTCAATGGCCTTATCCTCGAGTTGCACCCCTCGGTCAGGAGTTTCGGGCGAAACTCGCTTGCCGCCAACAAACCGAGTTCGTCCACCGCTGTCACGTTTCTCCGAAGCTGCCTCGCCATCCGCCTTAGGCGAGTCGGTAGCACCGTTTACGGGCTCAGCGCCGTCAGCACCGGGTACCTCCAAGCTGTTGCGTTTGTTCAGGCCGCCCAAACTGCCAAGACTGCTTCGATGGCGGTCATTTGCAGAGGTTGGGCTGGTCTGGATGGGAAATCGGGTATCAGGTCCACCGGTGCTGCGATCTCGTCGATGGCCACGGGGGCTGGGTGCGGGGCTCTTATCGCGGCCGCGGTTTGCGTTGGCCTTCTCGAGCAGAGCCCTATTCCGCTCCTCCATCAGGGCCTTGCGGTTGCTCTCATTGGTGCTAATGGCACGGGGGCGGTTGTTGTTGCCCACCGAGGATGAGTGATTCAGCGAGGACATGCGCTTGAGCGCGGTGAATATGGCGTCCTTGTGTGCGAACAGATCCCGCACCAGTCTGTACGAGTGCTTCTCCTCCATGGTCAATGACGTCTCCGAGCGTGGTCGCAGGATACAGGGTGCTAGCGTTGTTGCGAGGGCCGAGACGTATTCCTCGCCAGCCGAGGTAAGGTCGATGAGGCGAGTAAAGTGATTCATACAAGCGTCTAGTGTAGCGATGTTGGTGAGCCGCAGTTGCGAAAGCGTCTGCTGCAGTACGGCAATTCGTGAAGCATCGGTGGAATCAGCCGTAGTAGAGTAAACGGTGCGGATGATTTCGTAAACGTGGGAAGAAACCAGTGAGTCTAAAGGGAAAACTATCAGCGACCGCAAGAATAAGTTGCAGCTTCGATGCAATACTTACCAGGAAGCTCCAGAAGGTAAACTTTGAGCAGGCTAGCAACCGTGGGGATATCGAATTCATCAAAGACTTCGGGGGAAATAAGTTTGCCATTGTTAACCTTGGCGCGCAACTTATGAGTCTGGGCAAGAGGCACATCAACCAACCAGACACCTCTCCTAGCCTCGTCACCTTCGAGATCAGGGTAATGGTGATCGAGGTAGGTGAGAATGGTTGTGATGATGATGGGGACGCGCTTCTTGTCAGCTCGCGCACGAGCCTCGAGGTCGATACCAAAGGTATGCTCATCAACCTTGTTATAGTAGTTCTCGTAAACAACCACTTTAGGGACAAAGCTACCGGTGCGATAGTTCTCAAGTAGGTAGCGCAGGTCACCCTCGGGCTGAATGGTTTCCTGGAACAGCATCATCTTGTCGACAGTAGACTGCAGACTGGGGATGACGTTGCCGATAGTACCTGAAAAGTCCAAAATAACTGTTTTGACAGCCTTCAGGCGATCAAGCTCACAACGCTCAAGAAACTGCAGGTGAAGGAAAATGGACTCCTCAAGCTCGCAGCGAAGCTCGTCAAGCCTGCGGACACCAGCCTTATACTTTTCGTCGGCCTCTCGAGCCTCCCGCTGCATGCGTTGGCTGGGGGTCTCGTTGGGGTTGGCATTGCCAAGGACGTTCCAGCTTGAAAAATACTCACTAACGGCGCCGACAACAGGCGAGTCACCAGCCTCAGACCCAGACGCCGGGAGGGAAAAGGTGCGGTTGAGGTTCTTCTTCTCAGGGACACCAGCAAGCTCGAAAGCCTTGGGCCGCCACTGGTAATGTAGTTTGGAAGAGTTGGCAAAGTTGTTGCCGACGTTTCCGACGAGGCGGAGGAACCCGTTAGAGACAAGGTCCTGGCCGATGCGCTCAGCGTAACTTACACTGGTGGTGCCCATGCTGCGCTGGAGGTACTCGACGATGTCGGCGCCGGCCGAGGTGTTGAGATAGGTACCAAGAATGGGGACCTTGGTCTCGCCCATCTTGATAGTAGACAGCATGTGGGACAGAATCTTCTTCATCTGTTCAGGCTGGTACACATCATCTCCAATCTCATAAAGCTCCTCCTCCTTTTCTTCCTCCTGGGGCTCAACTTTAATCTCCGGGATCTGCTGGTTCTGCTTAGGGCTGGACTCAGGATCTTGAAAAGCAAGTTTGTTCTCCTCCTCGATGTCCTCGACTAGGCGACACTTATTGAAATATAGGGAGCGCAGCTTCTTGACAGCCTCGGCCTGACGATCATGAGCCTTAATGCGCGCCTGAAGGTCATCCTGGGAGTCCTGAATGCGGGCCTCGTGGGCGTCGCACCAGCGGGAAAAGGGGTTTACGACGAGGTCGCGAATGCTCTGTGCAATGCGGTGATGGTTTCGGGCAGCATCTTGCATCTCGTTGCGCATTCCGTCAAAAGCCTAAACAATTGGGGTCGGCGTAAGCATGGCTTCTGCACTATGGCATATGGGCGCAAGACTGAAAAGGCGAGCAAGGAGCTCAAGGAGAAGGGAAAGACGAGAGTTGCATACCTTTCGGACAGTGGCCCCATCATCGCGGGTGAAGCCACCAGTGAGCTTGTCGGCTGAGGGAGTAATATCGCTCAAGCGTTGGCTGTAGGACTCCTCGGCTTCAGCGCGCAAGCGGGCGATGGTGAGAACCTGTCGGTTCTCAACCACGCCCTGCTGAAGTTTGCCAAATAGGACGCCCAGTCCAGCAGCGTAGTCGCTGGACCAGAAGGAATCAGCGAACCCCGGCATGATGGCCTGCCTGCTCTCGCTCCAACCCCGTCAGTGAATGCTGTGTGTCGTAGTTGCTGGTAGTCGCTAGATTCGTTGGTTTGGTGGGGAACGGTGTGTGCAACCGAGCGGTATCTGATGACGGCCTGCGTAGTCTGATATCGTAGTGTAGGGCTGCGGTAATAGTCGTTGTCGTCGTCGGCGGATTTTTCTTCGTGGACGGTCGTTGAGGTCGTCTGCTGGGGAGGAGCAGGAGGAGGGTGAATGTTGAGGTGGAGGGACGGAAGATGTTCAGAGCGAATGCTACTGCGTGTCTCTGTGGTACGGAGAAGCAGATTTGGGGGTTATTGCTGCGTTAGACGCAGGGGCAAACACTGTGTGCCGGGATCAAGGCGCTACGCTGGCTGACTGGCTTGGGACGGACAAGGCTGAACCGACTGGTCGAAGGGGGGCGGCGTGAGACCGGACGGGGTTGATTGGGCGGCCAGTGGATCGTGGAGAGAGGACAACGGGCTGAGGTTGGCTGGCGGGTGAGGGCGAGTGTAAGTTATTGCGGAGCCAATACGAAGAGGAAGGGGACGCCGGCAATTAACTCTAGTCGGCGTGCCTCCAGGGCTTGATCCAGGTTCGTCTCGTCCGAACTCTGCGAGGCGATGCCAGGTGGCTGGGCTATGACATGTGGATCAAGGTGATGTTGGAAGAGGAGATGACGGGGGCCAGGACTGAGAGTCTGAGGGCGGTGGGTGATGTTATTTTGTTCATCGAAGGTTCCCAGTTTTTATTCTTCTACTTCTTTCTTATTGCCTCTTTAGTTACAAGCTGACAGTCGTTAATTGAGTGCTGCGTCAGTAATTTACGACTGGTGTGTAAAAGAGAAACAAGTCCAGGTCCCTGCGCATGGCATGCGACACAAGAATGGGATGAAAAAAGTTGGGATGAAGCTAAGAACAAAGGGAGGGGAAGTGCGGGCAAGGGATGACAATGGCGCCGCTGGAACAATAGGAGTTGAGGCGGAAGAGTGCCTGATTTACTATTATGAATGCAAAGCAAGTATCTAGACGGACGGGACGTTGGGCTGCGAGTCATATTGCAAATGTGGCAACCCCTCTGCTACTTCACGCCATCTGGTCCAGACAAAGTGCACCCGGGAAGTCGGAATTTTCCTTTCTTTTCCCATGCCTTACTTACCCTGGCCTTGCTGACGTCCTGTGTCCTGTTGTCTAAATCCGGAGGCCTGCGGCCCTGGGCTGAAAAAAAGTGAGACCTGGTGCCGTCATCACTGAAGAGTTGAACGCGGCGGCTTTCCCATAGGCTAAGCCATGGGTAAGGGGGCGCCACTCCGGGCCTAGAATGTACGTATTGCTGCACACTGTCCACGTATCTTTTAATTACTAGAATGAGTATCTACGCCATCCTACCCTTATGGGTGAGAGCGTCAGCGGGCTTCATCCACTTCTTTAGGGACCACTGCCAACATCTAGGCCCCATGCCGCCATTCAGAAATTGCCCTAACTGGGCATTTGCATTGCAAGGGCCAGCTGGGCAGCTCCTACAAGAGCGACGGAAAAGGGAAAGAAGAAAAGAAGGGGCAAACGAGCGCACTAAACCCCTGGTTTCCTCCTCTCACAATTGACCAGGGCCACGACGTGTTTCAGGGAGACAGGGAGGATGCCCGACGTTCAGGAACGCTAAGTACATGACACTTGTACCCAGTGTGCGACCCCCAAAAAGGCACGCACCGTTCGCTTGCTCAACCGTTTTAATTGAACCGTTATACTCAATGAAATGATCCCTACGCTCTGTTCAAAATACAATCCGACCTTTTCATCCTCGGCAGGCCGTTTTAGTCTGTTCCATGGCCGATCTCTCTCTCTCTCTCTCTGTCTTTTCTTTTTTTGACTTGAACAACCTTAATCAATGGCATTGAACTAGAAATTGGATGGCTTGAGGCCCCTTCATGCAAATATCACATGTGCTGGTTTCCCCCCCCTTTCTCTTTACGCATGTTAGCCCAGGCCTACGGAGCGGCCGGGCGCTTCTGTCAAAGCCATATGGAATGGCATTGCATGCGACTCAGGGAGAAAACATATTACAAAAGATCAAAACACCAGGCACTCTACTCTTTGCATCTTGATGCTTTGAGTAGTAGATACAAGTATGCCCAAGACGCCACGTAGTGTCCTTTATTTTGGCCTAGTCCCCAGCGCGTACCCTTCGAGGATATAGAATAAGCTGCTCGTGCCTTCGATGAAAACTGGCCCTGCAAATAAAGTTTCGCGAAGAAGGGGGATAAGGGGGAGGCAGACACTATTTTTAGCTAGCATGTCAACGGCGAGGTGCTCAACGGGTCGAGTAATGTATGCGCAGGCATGCGTTACATCCTCAGTGGAACAATTATGAAAGGACATGCTCCCTTCACATTTGTTAAAAAGGCGAATAGACAAATTATATTGCTTTTACTTTTAAGCCTTAGACTTGATACTCAGGTTGGTTGGTTTCCTGTCTTTCACATCCCCGATCGTTAGTGTTTGAACAATGGTACGCAGACTTTATACTATGTGATTCTCACCAACTTCAAAGCTCCTATTTTTTCTACGTCTCCAATTTCTTTTTCATAAGGACAAACAAAAGCCTGAATCAATACTTAGCAGCGTATTCTCTCTTCGCGGGTTAGTTCTGTCAAGCCCGCTCTTTGGTTGTGATCTTCTTGAACGACAGGTAGACTTAATGGGAATTTCATTAATTACTATAGCAACCAGTAGACTATATGTGCTCTCGCCACCATCAACCTCGGAAGCGATCCCCAAATGCACATTGAATCGCGTCATCGGATACCCCTCGCCAGGGAGCGGTTCATGGAAACCGGCTAGTAGGTACCTGCTTGTGAAGATGCTATCGCGTCCTAGCGTCGTTTAATCTCGCAGATTCAGGGTTGACGCAATTGCGGATGAGATCCTATATCACAGGTGCAATACAAAATCAACACAAAGCTTCGAGAATAACTTATCATGAGGTCTTTTATCCAATTATTCTCCAGCTATCTTGCGCGATGCGGAGTGCGGACTTCGGCTCCGCTAATAAAAGCGGAGTGGCCCCTGGCACGGGTCTAAACACGCTCCCTCCACCTTCAACTCACATGAGTCCCATGGCAAGCTGCCGAGACTGAGGCCAATTCTCACTGTTTATTCTTTGTTTCCAGGGAATTACGGCGAGAAAACCTGTGTATTATCTTTTTAATCTCATTAAATCTACTGGTCCATCCCTCACCATGGGTCGTACAGAGCCCATATTACCTACAACTAAGGGGAAGGCTGCCAAAGTCGTGCTTAACAAACATGATAACGATGAATACTCGCCTTCTCCCAAGTTGACACCTCGGAAGGCTTTCCTTGTGATTTTCCTCTCACTTTTAGCTCTTAGCCTGCTGCACCGGCCCGCCACCCACTGCCAACACGGCGTCCCCAAGCAAGGCCATCATCTCTTATCGCTTGAGGAGCGTGCAAAGCATGTCCTCGCCTCCACCCCATTGATAGGTAAACACTCGAGCCCTGGATGAAACAGTGAAGCTGCGGATATGAGTTGCCATGATGTTGACCACTAATCTGTGATATGTTAGACGGTCATGTCGACTTTCCTGTCTTGCTTCGATATGCCTACAAGAACCATATCTACAGTAAGGAGTTCACAGAGCCATTTGAGCAAGGTGGTTTGCCTGGTCACGTTGACCTCCACCGTCTCCGTCTCGGCCAAAGTGGTGGTGCTTTTTGGAGTCTTTTTGCTCCTTGTCCTGCCAATGGCTCTGACTTTTCAGATGAAAACTATGCGGAGAGTAAGTTCAAGCCTATCATGTACCTAAATTACATTCATCATACTAATATATGACATAGGCGTCCAGTTCACTCTCAACCAAATAGACGTGATGACTAGACTTCAAGAGGCCTACCCAAACGACTTTTCTGGACCAGTTGATAGCTTCAATGCCCTCGATGCCTTCAAGCAGGGCAAGTTTATTTCACCTCTTGGCATTGAGGGTTTGCATCAGATTGGCAACTCGGTTGGAAACCTCCGTCGCTTTTACAAGCTTGGCGCCCGTTACGCGACTCTCACACACAACTGCCACAATAAATTTGCCGATGCTGCTCTTCTTGAGCATCCTACCCGAAAAGCCGAGCCCTTCTGGGGAGGTGTTAGCCCTATTGGCCGCAAAGTTGTTTCTGAGATGAACAGAATCGGCATGATTGTTGATCTCGCTCATGTCAGGTATGTTGATATCTAGCCTACCTATTGATATCTGGGCGACACTAGACACTAAATATTATCAGTGAGGATACCATGCTCGATGTTCTTGGTAACAAGAGCGACTGGGGCGGGTCCAGGGCTCCGGTTATATTCTCTCACAGTTCCGCTTATAGCATTTGTCCTCATCCTCGCAATGTCAAAGACCACGTCCTACATCTCGTAAAGGAGCGCAACTCCCTTGTCATGGTCAATATTGCCCCTGAATTTATTTCCTGCGTCGAGGCCAACAACGAAAACGGACTACCGGACTATTTCCCCGCAAACTCAACACTGGAGCATGCTGCTCGACACATCCTCCATATCGGAAATTTGATTGGGTTTGACCATGTTGGCATCGGTACCGACTTTGATGGCATTCCGAGCGTTCCTGAGGGCTTCGAAGACGTGTCCAAGTACCCCGATCTAGTAACCGAACTTTTGAAACATGGTGTCAGCGATGAAGATGCAGCCAAAGTGGTAGGTGGAAATATTCTGCGAGTTTGGAGGGATGTAGATGCTGTTGCTGCGCAACTGCAGGCCAACGGAGAATTTCCTCTCGAAGACGATCTGGTTGCCCTGAATTCCGACAGCTGGAGAGCTAATTGAAATCTCTTTGACGAATTTTTGCGTTCGACATGTCAAAATGTAAAGTCTTCATCTCAATCGTACATAGTATATATACATCTTGTACAATAGGAAGTGTTGCACTCTTCCTAGTTTATAAATTGCCGTAATGACCCAATGTCACCATCTGAATTTTATGCGATCCCAGTCTTTCAAACTGAGTAACGAGATAATTTCCCCTAGGACATGTAAAAATCCACTCAAACTGGTCAGCCCGTATCCCTCAGCCCCTTCTTTCGACTCTGTTGAGCTTATTTGCCGTCGCAGTTTGGGTTCTTGTGCGTTGACCACGCACAGGTAGACCCATCGCGTGTCTTCGACCACGGTACGTTCCCATGTCCTTCAATCTGCGAATATTCTCCTGGACAAGCCTTCGAGCGTCGGTTTCGAGAGTCATTTGCGATAGTTCGGCTGTGAGAGAGGTAACAGTTCTCGGGGCAAGTGAGCCGACTTTAGCGAGCTTGTGAATAGAGTATTTGGCCATGATACGGGCAGAAGTGGTCGGGCCTAGCGCATAGAAAGATTCGAGGGCCTTCTGAAGAGAGGAAAGAATTATCATGTGAGCATGCAATCGCGCAACAAAAGGACCGGATTGTAGGGTGAGGGTCGTTACCTTGACCAGCTTCTGCTCACCAAAATTGACACCGAGAATAAACACCTTTAAGAAAGAGTCAGCTTCTTGTTGAGGGAAAAAAAACGAAGATATTGGTGAGAAAGTACCATCTTGACTAATTTTCTTGCGGTATCACAATCGCATGCGAAGGATCTCCAAATCCAACATACTGGTAGAAAGACGAAGGAAGTTGCGAAAGATGGGTCGGCCCGGTAAAACTCAGGGTAAACTGATTTCAATGTTGATCGCTGAACCCAGCCAAAGAAGTGCTGATTTGCTGTCGGGGCCACATGCTAGCGCAGCGTGGTCTTGGTTAGCTGTTGGGTTTTACTGAGTCTTGCGCTGCATCCCCAGTTGCTCGCAGCGGGGTTACCTCTGAAACAGGACTGAAGCTCTCCCCAGCTCGAAGCGCAGCCCCTGGAAAGTTGCTCCCGTGTCCCCATCTCAGTAAGCACCGGCGGTCTCCCATTGCGCAACCTGTTCGTATAAGTGTCCCCTACCCACCTCCGCCGCTTCATTCCTCCCACCTTCTTCTTTCAACCACGATATCATCGACTGTTGTAGCATCCACCTCGGATCCCGCAGCAGGATAAACATTGCAATCATGCTCAGCCTTCGCCGGATCTTCGTCACGGCTGCCCTCCTCCTGGTCGGTCTGGTCTTCTTTGCCCAGACTGCCGAGGCCGCCAAGGGCCCCAAGATCACTCACAAGGTCTTCTTCGACATTGAGCAGGATGGCAAGCCCCTTGGCCGCATCACCTTTGGTCTCTACGGTGGTACCGTTCCCAAGACTGCTGAGAACTTCCGCGCTCTCGCCACCGGCGAGAAGGGCTTTGGCTACGAGGGCTCCACCTTCCACCGCGTCATCAAGCAGTTCATGATCCAGGGTGGTGACTTCACCAAGGGCGATGGTACCGGTGGCAAGTCCAGTAAGTTTATTGAGTTCATTATCTTTTGCCGTGTGCACCTCCAGAAATCAATTGACCATTATTTGCAATAGTTTACGGTGAAAAGTTCGCCGACGAGAACTTCAAGCTCCGCCACTCCAAGAAGGGTCTCCTTTCCATGGCCAACGCTGGCAAGGACACCAATGGCTCCCAGTTTTTCATCACCACCGTCGTCACCTCGTAAGCGCACCATATCCTTCTATCCCGAATAGTACACCGTGTTGGAGTTCGGAACTGACAACGCATTGGTTAGTTGGCTCGACGGCAAGCACGTCGTCTTTGGAGAGGTCCTCGATGGCTACGACATCGTTGAGAAGATTGAAACCACACAGACGCTCCCTGGCGACAAGCCCGCCAAGGCCGTCAAGATTGCCAAGAGCGGCGAGCTTCCTGTCCCCCCTGAAGGTATTCACGTCGAGCTCTAAGCAAGCCCAGTAACGCGCCCCGATGACTTCTTTGTCTTTTCTGGCCCGAGTGCTGATTGATGTCTCGTGCAGCCAATATTCATGGAGGATCAGAATGGGTCGTCAATGAAGAGGGCTGGCCCTGGTACCAGAAGGTCATGCTCCTCAGCCTGTTTGGTGGTCTCGTCGTGCTCGGTGTTCGAGCCAGTAAGAACTTTCACCCTGGCCGCTTCTAGACGAGTTCAAGACCAAAGGATGGGTAGGGAGGCTACATACCGACAAGATTCAATATTCCATTATTTGCGACGAAGAAGCTATGTACCCTGTCTGTGCATTTTAACTGTATCAACTTTTGTGCATATGTGTAGCCAAATTGTACATCATCAAGTATTCAAAATTTGATGGATCACTTCCCACTCTAGATTTCCTTGTGTTGGTGGCTGTATTTGTCTTCGTTCCTTTAGGCTCTGCTGTCTCATTCCCATTCCTACTAACACCCCTGTCACGTGGAGCATTCTCCAACCAAGCGCCTCACTCCCCGCCGAGAAAAAAAAAAGTTGTAAGTTCCATGTAGCGGCTCTCATTCAACCATACACACCCAATCTGATCATAAATCACCATGAAAATCCTCAGCCTCAACTTTCTCACTTGCGCCGTGAAGGCTTGCAAAAGTTCCTCTGACTCATTCCCTTTGCACGCCAAGGACGCTGAGCTGGTCCAGGACGAGATCGAG
Source organism: Calonectria naviculata (assembly GCA_003031705.1). Taxonomy (NCBI): domain Eukaryota; kingdom Fungi; phylum Ascomycota; class Sordariomycetes; order Hypocreales; family Nectriaceae; genus Calonectria; species Calonectria naviculata. The sequence continues at coordinate 25,178 of NAGG01000988.1, read as the reverse complement.
CTGAACACCGACATGATCATCAATGTGTTGCCCCGCCTTGACTGGACAGCCCTACGCACAACGTCTTCCGAGGTATGTTGGGAAATAGCGTGGTATTCCTGATCCTGGTTGCCATATCTGAGAGAGTGTTTTAAAGTGTCAAGGTCTGACAAACCTGGTAGCTGGGCTTTCCCCAACTCCCTGAGCAGCCCCCAACGGCCGAGGAGTTGAAGGCTGATGAGAAGACGCTCAAAGATCTGCACCATTTACTAGTTGAGACACAAATCTCAGAAGGTATGTTAGTGTGCGGAAACTGCGGGCACGAGTATGCCATCAAGGAAGGCATTGCAAACTTCCTCCTACCCAGCCACTTGGTCTGAAGCAGACCGAGTTCAAAATAGGGTGGAGAAGGAGGAAATCATCGAACGCATGTGGGGAGTTCATAGACGAGAGGGCACGAAAATTCAGGGGCAGCTGGATGTAACACATCATGGTGCGATGCATCAATCATGGCGGGGGTTTTTTTGACTTCGGAGTTTGGCGTTATGTCGTCTAGACAACCCCAAACGTAACCTATCTGAACCGGGAAAATGCTGTCTTTCACTTCAACCAAGACCAGGCAAGGGCTCATTATTTTAGAAAACACGTCCTTATTCTGTTCTACCCTGTGATCTCGCAACATGCCGATACTGTTCATTCCTTCAGTCCTGACACACCGTGGAAACCCAAAACTCCATAATCTGATGTACAATACCGCCCCTTCATCGGGGATAATATCCATGCAGCAACTCCTAGAGCCATCTAGCTACCAAGATTCGAGGCAAAAACTTATTACTGCTGCTTCTTTTGAGCGGCGGGGCCCATGTCCTTTTCAAAGGCGCCGTACGACACCTCGAGGCTAGCGAGGGCCTTAAGGCCAACACCAAGGATGGAGAAGAGAACGACGGCCGTGATGAGGGCCATGAAGATACCTGGAGCAATAGTTAGCGTGGCCGATTCCGGATTGGTAATAAGAGTAGATCTTACCAGGGGTAAAGAACTGATATTTCTCGAATAAAGGACGATTGTCGGTCGCGTTCTTATCTTCTCGGATCATTTGGTAGCCTCGGAGATCGCGCTTGAGGTCCATGCGCACGCGATCTTCGAACTCGGGCTCATAGACCTGTTCACCAGGGGTCCCGATGTACAGGAGGGTGTAGGAGTCGCTGGAAGCGAGATGGTCGAAGTTTTTGGCAAGAGAAGAGGCTACATGGTTGTCAATATGGATGCGTTTGATGAAGGATATGAGCGCGAAGTCTACTCACCAGCTTTTGAAAGGGAACCAGCCCTGTCTGATGTCACAGGTGGGAGGGAGACCTCCTCAATAGTTACATCTTTCTTCTTCTCGGCACAAGCCTTCGTAATGTACGAGGCCAGGCCATCCTTGGTTGATTCACCAACAACTTCAGAAATGATGTATTTGCCATGGAGATGGGGGTTTTCGATGGCCTTGCAGAGATACGGCATCGCGCTCTCGGCACACTGGCTGGCTCCGTCATCGACCAAGTCAATCGACTTGATACCAGGGTGGGAAACCAGTAGATATCGATCGCTTGGGCATCTCGAGAGGATGTTTTTGGAATTCTCAATGGCCTGAGAGCTTGTTTGGATGTTGTCGGAGGCGTAGGTATCGACAAATCTATATGAATGGTCAATCACAGCAAGCTCCAAGGGAAGAAAGCAGGGGCAAGAGGCGCGTCGTACTCGGAAGTAGAGAGCAGGACCAGAGGAGAGGAATCAGAGAAGGCAGCTGAGGGGCCAACAAGCGCTAGAGCGCCGGCAAGAATCTGAAGACGCATGGCTGACGTTGAATGATGGAATTGCCTGGCTTCGTGTTTGCCTGTCTGGACCAGCTTGTAATGCTCCCTGAAGGCTAGCACGGGAGCTGGTGCAACAACGGCGACGCAACCTTACGTAACCACCCTGTTAAGCGCTAAACCCCCGTTTTATGCACACCTCGGTGAATCCTCCACCAGGAGATGAAGTTTGTGGAACTAGCCTTCGTCCTCCAACAGGTCAAAACGAACGCAAAATACTTTTTATTGAGGGCCACATCTCAGTTTTACCGCCTACACTACATTCAAGTATAATTTCTTAAGGACTACGATGTTCGCAAAACCTCGCCCCAAAAAGAGCATCCTGCCGCCACCGAGCAAAAAGCGAAAAGCAAACTATGGCGTTGAAGAAGTCAATTTCGACAATGATGCGCGTCACGAGTTTCTCACTGGCTTCCACAAAAGAAAGCTGCAGCGAATCAAAAATGCACAAGAAGAAGCAGCCCGTAAGGCTCGCCAGGAAAAGATTGAAATGCGCAAACAGGTACGATGATTTGCAACGCTTATTACCATGTTTCAATCCTTTCAAGCAAAGGCTGATGGAAGCAACGGCAGGTTCGCGAAGAACGCCGCCGCGAAGTGGAGGAACATGTCAGTGCAGTAAACAGAATGCTCCAGGAGTCGGAAGTTGCTGGCGGTGTCGAAGTGAATTCCGACGAAGAGTCTGCAGACGAATGGGGTGGCTTCCCTGACCAACCGAACCTTGATATCGTGGATCACGAAGAAGAATACATTGACGAGGATCGATATACGACAGTCACAGTCGAATCTGTGTCGGTTTCAAGAGATGGCTTGTACAAGCCGCAGATTGATGAGGACAAGGACGACGACAAGGATGATGACGAAAAGGACACGGAGACTGAGAAGGGGAGCGCGAAGCCTGAGCGACCAAAAAAGAAGAAGAAGAAATTTCGCTACGAATCTAAAATTGAGAGACAGTTGACGGAGGTAAAGCGTAAAATGAAAAGCAGGCCACGAGTACGTGACTAGGGTCAGGCTTGGTTGATGAGGAGGAAAAGACACGAGCGAACAACTGAGCAAAAGGAATGAGGACAGGATTTACAAAAAGATACCCTTGAGAAAATGCCAGCTTCAATCAGCTAGAAGAAACGTAACATGGGGTTGCTGCTCCCTTTCGCTTGCCCGACAGCATTCTAAAACCAAGATCCTGGCACCAGAAGGCAGATGCTAGGACACATGCTGGTATTGGCATCGCCCATCCACTGCTGCCTAGGAACTTGCCAACAAGGCAACTCGTCCACGGCAATTAGCTTAGATGTTGCCAATCTCAGCCTGGAGGTCCTCCAGCTCCTTCTGCAGAGAGGAGTGCTTCTTGGCCATCTCCTCGTATTTTGTCTCCCACTGATCACGCTCATTCTCAAGGGCTTGCACCTTTCGTTCGAAGTGTCCGGCCTTAACATCGGTCTGTCGGAGCCTACAGAATTTTATTAGAAATGATCCTTAAAAAAGAAAAAAAAAGACAAGGGAGGGAAAAGGGGTAGCCCCATCAGGTCGCGAAATGGCGGTGATCGGGAATACCGTCCAGAACAAGGCTTAACCTACTTCTCGTTGGCTTCACGGAGCGTCTTGTCGGCATCCTCGGCCTCCTCCTCAAGAAGCTGTAGTCGTCGCTGAAGGGTCTCGTTCTGAGTGCCGTGTTGCTGACCCTCATCGGCAGCCTTCTTGAAGTCCTTGATGGCCGTCTCGAGCTTCTCAACCTCCTCCTCAAGGAGATTATTCTTGTGCTGCAGCGAGGTAATCTCCTGCTCCTTGCTCAGGTTCTCCTGCTCTAGTGTCTTGACCTTTGCCTGAAGCTCCTCGACCTTAGCAGCGGCCTCGTCGGCCTCCAGGCGGAGCGAGTTGAGTTTCTGTGTAGGTGTCAGTCATATTAGCCACGAGTACAACTAGACCCAATACCCCTCCAACGGGCCAGCAACATGGTGGGGTAATGTGTGGGAGTCGGTATGGCGTACCTCCTTGATGCGATCCATTTTGGGTGAGCGGTGGCGAATATGTTATGAGTAGAACAAAAAAGGCGGGAAGTTGGTTCGGTGATGGTTTAAAAAGGGCGCGACGTCCAGAAGTGGATGCGGAGGCGGGTGTTGATGAGGTGGTCAGGAAGCAGCGTGAGAAAGGGGAGAAGATGCCCCTCCACAACTGCCACCAACTGACCCTGGTACAAGGTACAAGGTGCCGTGATACAGCCTCTTGTGGCTTGTGGCGTCGCTGGCGTCCCGCCCCGGAGGCAACTGCAGCTAAGCACGTTGTCCTGTCAACACGGGCACGGACCAGGAAAATATCCCAGTCGCTATCCCAGCTAGCCTACACCAAGTGAAGTTGCGACCCCTTCTTGTTGAGCTCAACATTGCCAGTGTCCGTCATTGACTCTTGGGAATCGATCGCCAGGAAATTTTGGCCAGACTCTTGATCATCATCATGTTGGCCGCACACCGCGACCAGGAGAATATGGTGCACAGCCACCAGGTGCCCTCGAAGCAGCATCTCAAGACACCTGGTTCACGATATCCGAAGACGCCATCTCGATTCACGCAAAACGACGAAAATGCACCAACTGCATTTACCGGGAAGACGGTTCTCGGGGGGGCAAAGCAGACAGCCATGAAGATGAATGGAACGCGCCAGGCGATTGTCACCCCAATGGGTATGTACAAGACCAAGAACTCGATTGTTGATGGCTACTAATACGTAGAAAAGGGACTCGAAGCCGTGCACCCTTGGGCAACAAGACCACCAACGCCAAAGCTAAGAACGGGCAAGTGGCTAGTGTCAAGGGTATCGTCAAGGAAATCGAGAAGTCACAACTCAAACCCACAGCCCAGAAGCCTAAGCAGATTAATGCGGCACCCATCGAGTTCAAAGTAAAGAGTGAGCAGAAGACACTTGAGGAGGAAGAGCCTGAATGTGCCCCCCCGAAGCCAAAGGATCTCCCTTACGAATCTGATACCTTCCCCAAAGACCTCCTGACCCTGGATGGACTCAAGAGTGAGAATTTGTTGAGAGGATATTACCAGCACTTCTACAATCCCATTGACGATGAGGGTGTCTCTCGACAGGACAGGGAATTTGAGGAAGCAATGAACAAAGTCATTGCTAAAGCTGAAGAAAGAAATCAATTGGAGATGGATGCGCTGGATTGGAATATGGCAGACATTCCAGAGGCTATGGAGCGCCATACCAAGCCCACGACTGTGAAGAAGGCACCACTGAAGACCCTGGATCGCAACACAAAGAGGCTGCCATCCAAGCAGCCATCTACCATTTCTTCGAGACGGGCTGCGTCAGCGTTGTCAATGTCATCAGACACATCCAAGGGTACTGACGCCTCCTTCAATCGCGCCACTAAGCAGAGAAAACCATTAAGCACAGTGCTCCAAGGAAAGAGACCAGTAACAAGCACCAAGATCCCTAATTCGGACAGTGCTGCTGGAGAGGTAGTCTCAAGAACCACAATCGGATACAACAGAGGCCGAGATGCCTCGGTCATGGTTCACTCGCAGGCTCGTGGTCTTGGCGATTCGACAAAACTTGGTCAAGTAATCAAGCCTGCTCAGTCTCTAGATTCCTTCTCGGATTTGACAATCACACCGACTCGAATCCAACAAGAAACTTCAAAGAAGCGGGATAGCAACCCTCAATTCATGTCTATTTTCAACGAAGACAGCGATAACGATGACCTTCCTCCCATGAGCCGACCTCATTCCATGTCAGACGAGGAGGAAGAGTTTGAGCTAAAGCTCGACTTTTGATAGACAACCACAAATTGTACCAAGTATTTCTGGCGTTGCGGAAACAAGGTTCCTGGGTTTTCTTTCTTTCTTTTTGTTTTTTAAAACGGACTTGAACACATTGGAGTTTATGTTTATGAGTAATATTTGATGCGAGTTTGAATATTCATAATGACTGGGGAAAGTGCTTGCTTCTGACTAAAGTCCACTATCCGCCCCTGACTGATTCGTGCTTAATGCATCACCTCATTGAGACAGTCACCCTAGCGCTTAAGCAATACAACTTCATTACATCCATTTCAATAGCGATTGGGATCGTGACAGAATTGTCTATACAAGATAACTGGATACAAACAAATGAACCGTTAATCAGATCATCATATTGGCCAAGATTTACGTGTGTTGCCAATCAGATGTTTGTTGGCACGCACATCCAGGTACCCATGGAGATATACCACCACATGCAACATTGTGCGTGAGTGAGTGTGGCCTAGTCAAAATCGGGCGGACTACATACAGTAGGAATGTGTGGTTTTATCGATGGCTCATTTATGAGGATGCAATTAAGTAGGCCTCTAGTAAGCATTACCTATACATTCTTTCCCTTTATAGTTCTATTTTCATCTGGTGTGTCGGGACAAGCCTTTGAGTCGGATTTTTTTGGGATCTCTGAAAGAAAAACATTTGTCAATTGTGATCATCAAACTATACTGGAATGTAAAGTAAAGATGGCTGTTTGTGCCAGCCAATTAATATGCGGATATGTTTATGGGTCTATTTTCTTTTTTTCCTCTCTTCGCGTCAGGATGTCAAGGGAGCAAAAACGAGCCGAGACCACTAAAGTATGGTATTTAGAGGTAATACTCACGAAACCCGGTCGCACAAAGATGCGGGACAAGGAAACCGGGTAGCTGCATGCGCCATCGAGTTTGTGATACATTTATTTCTTTTTTTTCTTCTTTATCCATTGGTGGCATTGGTAATTTGCATGTGCTTACGTTCTTTGTTTAGGGGCGTTTTGTGTTCATGACGGCGCCTTGCATGAAAAAGGAAAGAAGTCAAATGAGCCGAGAAGGCAAAAAGCGGACAAATACGGTGCTGGCTTGGACGCGTGAAAGACGGTCAAGTTTAATTAGCTACCTTGTCGCGTTGTCAAGGACGCGGCAACGCCCCGCCAGAAAATACCAGCAACTCGTGTACAGAGTACATTGGCTGCAATGCGAATGCCCAATGAATGTCAGCGCATCCACCCAGTATCCGCACCCAGGTAGCCCAGAGACCTGGCCGCGGTGGCTCAACAGTGGCTCAGGTGGCTGGGTCTGGCTGCGTGTACCAATCAACTGCGGGCTTCGGTCCAAGCAGGTGCCATCATCCCTGAACCCAAAACCAAAACCCAGAAAGACAGCGCCTGGACTGGACAATCTTCAACTTTCCGACCTCAGCCATTTTCTCACTCCCCCCCTCCCACGCAATCTCGTCGAGTCTTGTCCGGCTGTTGCTCCACGGCCTGGAGATCGCTTCCCCTTCGGCCTTCGCATTCTGCCATTTCGTGCGCGCGCTGGCCTCTCCCCCTATTGCTGCCCTCCAGGCCCTCGTCTTCAGCGAATTTACCCCCTGCAGCAGAGCCTGCGGATGACGCACCGCCGCCTTTCGTTGCCAACTTGGCCTGGTCGCGTAAAGTCTACTCCCGCGCGTTAATTCTCCCTCCTTTCCACCACCCACCATCGGTCACGCCCGCCACGATCATTTACCAGCATATTGCACTCTCTACGTCCCGCTATCACGCGAAGATATAACATGGTCGGAGCACGGTGGAAACGATAGGAAGAGCGCATCGCCACGATGACTCGCCCGCCTGGCGCGAGCTTCGCGCAGTTCTTCCCGACCGCCCCCAAGGTAAAGGCTCAAGCCCAGAGCCGTACAGATCGTGATCGCGATTGTGATCGCGATCAATCCAAGGCCAACCCCGACTCCCTGCCGGCCCCTGCCGCTGCGTCGGATCCCGACATTCACGGTTTTACCAAACCCGCTCCTGGCCACAGCGGGCCATCGGACACTCCTCTGACCCACGACGACACCGACTCTCCTCTCGCAGACATCCCCAGCACTGTCGATTCTGCCAGCTCGTACAGCAGCGCTGCCTCTTCCATATTCAGTTCTTCTGCCCGAAACGCTCCCACCGCAGCATCATCCCGCCTCCCCACCTCGAGCCTAACACCCCTCGCTTCCAAAGACTCGCCATCCCACAACGCAGCTTCGGCCGCCACTAAGTCAGACATGGCTGCTTCCTTGTCCGCCGATCCGGCCGCGACATACTCATCTGACAATTCCCCTGCCATTGGTCGCAATGGCGCGATATCAGACGGGCAACCCGTCATTGAGCGCGTCCCGGCTCGAGATCCCATGCCCTCCCTCAAAGGGCTCAAGTGCACGCATGATCCGCTCCTCGATCGAGTACACAATAAAAGTGTCAGCAGAAGCTCCAAGCCGACATATCAAGAGTTTGGTCTGGTACGTATATCTACAGTTTTCCTCTCCAGGAGGGGGGGGGGCGCGTCATCTTTGGTTCAAGATCTTATGGCTAATAAAATGGTTAGGACGATGACGCCCCCCCTCCAGACCCTCGACTAGCCAAGCCAGGCGGTCGTCTTGGTTACATCAACACCGATTATTACCTGCCAAAGGCACGTCTACGACAGGCTCCAGAGAATATCAAGCCGTACTCCTACGACCCAAAAACCTCCATTGGCCCCGGCCCACCTACCCAAATTGTCGTGACGAGGTACAATCCCCTAATTCCGTTTAATAAGGTGACTGCCATTTTTGCCATGTTTGGTGAGATTGCCGAAAGTAGCAACAAAATGCATCCTGAGACTGGAAGCTACCTTGGATTCGCTACAATCCGCTACCGCGACTCGAAACGGCCTGACCGCCCTCATATATCGGCCATAGACGCTGCTCGCAGAGCTGTCCGAACTCGAGGCATCAAGGTAGATGCAGATATGGTGAGAGTCGAATATGATCCAGAAGGCCGCAAAAGCCGCCGAATGCTTGAGGAGCATCTGCGAAGAGAGAAGGAGAAGCAAGAAAAAGAAAGAAAGGCGCAGGTGGCCTCCCAGTCCAAGGTGCCTCCAACAGGGCCTAAGTCTAGTTCCACGCCTGGCTTTGTCAGACCTCCACCTACTGCCCCCAAGGGCCCGGCCGCCCAACGACAACCTACCGCAACGACGAATTCTCAAGCCGCGACGCCTCCAACGACAGCCCTATCCACTCTGCCCCGAGGGCACACTGTCGTCGAACCACAATGTATCGCGCCGCATCTTACCGACGACCCATATATTTTTATCCCAAGCGAAAGTGTACCCGTTTTGCCCAGTATCATCCCCCATATGAAGAAGCGGTTAAAAAATTATGGATTCGAAGATATCCGCCTCGATAAGACGGGTTTTTACGTCGTATTCCGCAATTCCTTTAGTGGCAAGTCAGAAGCTGAACGATGCTTTCGAGCTGTTAATCACACTGAGTTCTTCAACTATGACATGTCGATGCAGTTGTGTATGCCCAGAGAAAAACGAGACAGCGAGCAATCCCATCGGCCACGTCGACCTAGTCCTAGCCCCGGGCGAAGACCTAAGACAGAAGTCAGACCACGCGATGATAAAGAAAGGCGCCTTCGAGAACAAGAGGCGGATCTCGAGGAAGAAAAAAAACAAAGAGCGAAGAACTTTGATCCGGTATTGGAAGCTGTACAAGTTGTTCGCCGAGAAATGACGGAACATCTTATTCGTCATATTCGCACCAAGGTGGCTGCTCCTGCTCTTAATGACTTTCTGGACCCCTCCAATCATGCTGCCAAAAGGCGAAAGCTCAACATCGAACATCCTGATGATATTGATGAGATTCCCAGTATTGAGGATGGCAATGATAGTTCGAGAGTCGGTACGCCCAACTCAAGGGCTGACCCCATTGAGCGGAGGACCGGTCGTCTTGAACCCAAAGCCTTGCCAAGAATACGCAAGACCAAGGTCAAGGGGCAGGCCCAGCGAAGCGCTTTTATCGACCCTTTTGCTCGCCAACGCCCTCCCGCCGCCAGAAACGCGTTCCGCTCTCTGCATCACCGTCTCAGGGGCTTAGATAGCGATGTGGAGTCCGACGATGATACTGATACGCGCGCCTTACTAGCCCGCGAGACTGAGGAACCAGAATCTCGCCCCCGCAGTCGCATGAGCACTGATGATGATGCCTTTGTCCCCTGGGGCCAGGGAGAAGATGATTCTATGACCGAAGCAAGTTTCGCCATCGCGGAAAACCCGATCTTGAACAAGAAACGCAAACTCGAGGTGTCTATTGAAAAGGCTCTGAAGCGACAAAAGAAATCCGATGAAGAGCTATTTGGTGTTAAGATTGGCAACCTTGGCCCGGACTTTGCAGCTCGTGAGGATTCGGTAGATATCATTCCAGATGTCGAAGTCGGGTATGATGAAGCCAGGGTCTCCAGATCGGAAACCCCCGCCTCTATCACCACCAAGAATTCAAAGAAGAAGGTCGTAAAGACCAAGAAGAAAACGAAGAAACAACTGTTCGAGGAACGTGAGGCCCTAAAACGTCAGGTCGAAACAGACTCACAACGTGATGAAGATGAGGAAGAAGATAAGGAGATGATAGAAGAACCCAAGACCCAAGAAAAAGAATCACCCACAGATGAGGTTGTCTCGGGAAAACATGACGAGAAACTCTTCTCAACGGAAGCCTTGACGCCAGCCATGGTCTTACCCGAAATTCAAAAACCGGACTTGTCTGTCTTCCAAGGATTGGCTCTGGGTGCCAATGATGCACCTGACGTAATGAAACTGGCCAAGAGATTCCAAACCGGAGAGGTCGGCGACCCCGAGCTCTGGCTTTGGAAGCGCAATCGCATCAGGGAGCTCAACTCTACCGATGGCTCTGTCGATTCACCTGTAGATATCGGGGGCTACTACGTCCCTAATCCTACAGGCTGTGCTCGTACCGAAGGAGTCAAGAAGATACTGAATTCGGAGAAATCCAAATATCTACCTCACCATATCAAAGTACAGAAGGTGAGAGAAGAACGCGAAGCCAGGATCAAGAAATCAGGCAAGGATGCCGCCGCCGCTGCTGCAGAAGCTGCCAAGATTGCCGCCGAGAAGCTCATCGCCAAGGGCAACTCGAGAGCAAATCGTGCCATGAATCGCCGATTCGTTGCCGACTTGAACGACCAGAAAAAGACACTCGGCCAGGACTCGGATGTGCTGAAGTTCAACCAGCTCAAGAAGCGCAAGAAGCCCGTCAAGTTCGCTCGTTCAGCCATCCACAACTGGGGCCTGTACACTATGGAAAATATCGCCAAGGATGACATGATTATCGAGTACGTCGGAGAAGAGGTCCGTCAACAGATTGCCGAGATTCGTGAGAAGCGCTACCTCAAGAGCGGTATCGGCAGCAGCTACCTCTTCCGTATTGATGACAACACTGTAATTGATGCCACCAAAAAGGGTGGCATCGCACGTTTCATCAACCATAGCTGCATGCCAAATTGCACCGCAAAGATTATCAAGGTCGAAGGCAGCAAACGCATCGTAATATATGCATTGCGTGACATTGCTATGAGTATGTTCTTCCCCAACCCTCCCTGTGCTGTATGAGGATCCTAACATGTGTCTCTAGACGAAGAGTTGACCTATGACTACAAATTTGAACGTGAAATCGGCAGCTTAGATCGTATCCCTTGTCTGTGCGGCACGGCAGCATGCAAGGGCTTCCTCAATTGATGAGGCTGTACACTTCTTTTTGTCTCGATATTTCTTTTTCAGTGGATAGGGAAGAGAAAAAGCAAATTGCCATTTGTCGTTCACCGTGAAAGGCGTTCGGGAGGCAAAGGAAAGGTGGGCGTGGTGGTGTCTTTGTTTTCGAATATGGTTGAGCGGGAGGAGAGGAGAGTGGTCTCTACAATATATGCTTGGGTCTTTACTGGTTCCCGAGACTTATTCCTGCTTTTCTAGGTATTAGATGACATCCGGCACAATCGGGTTGTCTTCGATGGGGCGTTCAACAGGCCAGTGTTGTTTATTTCCTTTACTATGCTCTCTTCTACTTTGCTCTAATCCCACACAAGACGACCCAAGGTCGCACTTCTGTATATACACAACAGTCCACCCCAGATAGATTGGAGTTCATGGCGACTCCTCCCCCAAAGCAGGGAACAGAGCTGAGCATGCCAGCATGACAGATGAGAAAACAACAATGCCACCGCAGGATCTTTTAATCCCGCGCCAGTGACGCCATGCAACGCAAAAATCATCCAGATGCCAATGCCAATACGCTTCCCTCACTCCAATTCATGTTCGTCATTGTGTCTGTGATCGTTTGATATTATGAGTTAGCTATATAGTCGATGTGTCGATTTATCAATCATTCCTGTTCTCTTTTGACCCTCACTGTCTGCTCGGCCACGTCGTGGGGTGCCCGGAGGCCCAGCATCCAATCCTGCATAGCCAGCCACTCACTCCATTTCGATTCTGCGCTCTGGATCTCTTCTTCAGTGACATTCTGGAGAGGTCTTAGAAATGGAACAATTTGACCGTCCGCCATGTCATAATGCGACTTGACTCCTACCCAGCTCTCGCTTTTGGCAGCAAACAGATAGTTCCTACGCTCAGTTTCATGGACAGGGCCAATGCCTTGGAGCCAGTCATCCCCAAAGAAGCCATGGAGAACAGCCGGGGAATCAAAGCCAGTGACGACAAGTCGACGGATATATGGAACGAGGCTGACTTGGGCGCCGAGAGCAAGGGAGCTAGGTCCGGCTGCTCGGACGGAGGTTGATGAACCTCCAGGCGGAACAGGATGGCCGGGGCGGGAGGGCATGGAAGGAGTCGAAGTTGCCTTTTGAAATGGCAACTGGATATTCACGAAGGCTGCTACTGTCTGAACGGGACCGCTGTGTTGGGCATGGTCGAGGAAGTAACGTTGACAAGACTGAAACTTGGGATACCAGTCGAAGATGTCAAAGTGAGACTCTTCAATTGGCTAAATGAACACATTAGCCCAGTAACGGCTAAACCTAGCAGAACCAAGAACTAGACAAAGAGAAGCATATTTAGGAACATACTTGTTGAAATTGCATCGACATGGTGGCTATGAATAAACTAGGGACTGTCCAAGGAGTTTTTGGTCATCCCTTGGGCGGCTGTCCGTATTTTGGGTACTGACAGATGTATTGGACCTGTGCTGTCAATATTGGGGAGGGTTGATGGGTGTTCTGACTTGATGTGTTGGTTAAGGAGCGCAAGCCTAGGCACGAGTGCAGTAAAACACAAGCGACCCCAGGAGCGGTGGGAAACTACGAAGCCGATTCTATGCACAACCCAAAGCAGGATGGGTCTCGACCAAGACGGCACAGGCCGGGCAGCGACGGCGGCAACGACGACCGCTTTCGCGACGACTGATGGGGCACGGGCTAGGCGGTTGGATGGGTCGCAGCAGTGGTGATTGGCTGCCGGTGAAGCCGATTGGGTTGATTGAGTGGGTTGAGGATGGAACCTTGAGGTGTAAGTCGAAGAGTTGATGAGAAGCGAGGTGTGGAGTCGGCGAGCGAGAAGGAATTCGTCAGGATAATCGACAGAGTCGAGGAGAAGAAGAAGAGCTGAAGTAAAGTTGGCCGAGGAAGATCACAGCCTTTAGGCGCCAAATGCACATTGATATGTGAGCGGCCAATGCAATAACGCGAGAGGTGGAAGAAATGGCAGCCAAGAGCACCTCAGAGGAAGGGCAAGTCTGACGAGAAAGAGGATGATTGTATGGCTGCGCTTGCTATTCAGAGACGTATTGAAGAAGAAGAAAATGGGAAACCAGATTGCTGGAAGGCTTCAGTCCTTGGTTGGATTGACGAACGGGGGTTGTGCAAATGAAAGGCGAGGCGTTTTTGCGTGATGCTTTGACGCTGATGCTTGACTGTTAACGGTGGTTTAAATCAAGACAGGCGAAGTTGAAAATGATGGTTCTCTCAATGAAGGAATGAGCGGCGCGCAGATAGCAAGCATCTAAGTGGAAAGAAAAGTATAAGGCGGGCATATGTAATCACGCAAGGTAGGTTGGTTGGGTGTTGTAGTTGCTTCTTCTTCGGCGACGTCGAGACAGCTGGGAGGGGAGTGGATTGACGTCGGCATTATAAAGCCAACATCGGAAGGTACCTTCGTGGGAGGACCAAGGCCGGGAATTGGCAATAGGGGGAGTAGAAAAAAACAGATGTCTTTGCTTGTTGGACAAACGGGAAATCTCATCCCTCGCCTGCTCATTTCTTTGCTGCTTTCTTTCTCCATCCAAGTCTCCGTCTTGGCCTCTCATCCCCTCTCCCCATCCTCAGCAGCTCACATGGCCCCAACTTTGCCAACAATGAGTCAAAGGCGTTATTCTGTCGATCTCTAATTCGTCTTCCACTCATCACCTGAATCCGCATGTCCATCTCCGAGCCCTCGTCAAACGGCCCGCTTTAGTAACACTGGTAGGCTCAGGTTAGCTGGGGCCGCACAACCCGTACCACCCTGGATTGCCACACGACGTCGACAAGACCACCACCTCCACTCGACACCACAACCACCGCCGCCTCCAGCTCGCTATGGGCCGTCATGCACCCTCTCCCTACTCCCCCGACTGGTCCCCAGCCTTAATTTTTACATGGCAAAACCAGGCCTCGTGCTAGCTATGATTCATCCCGCAATCCCTCACTGCCGCCTGCGACGGCGCATGGGCATGCGTGTGCATAACTGCGTGTCATCACCGCCATCGCTCCACCCCAAGATGAAAGAGGCCGCCTTCCCGAGAATGCGTGTGGCTAGCCTGTTGTTGGACCCGAACATGGAGAGACCCCGAAATACTTCCCCTCCTCCGGTTTAGCTCAATCGTCCCTTACCGTCAGCTCGGAACCCCGTTTCTGACGACATATTCTATCGAGGCGCCGGTCTCTTTGATTTCTCGGCCAGACGAACCGAGTCTAAAACACACCATCGCTTACTCCAACCCTCCTCAGCCAAGGCAGGTCGAAGAGGGGGCGGTGGGGAGGCAAACTTGAGCATTTGAGCTGGGCAGGCCCCTCGATTGCTCCGGCCGGGGTTAAGGCGCGCTAGGATACAGGGGGGCTCCGAAAGGCCCTGGTTGGCCAACAGCCAGATCCAAATTGCCCGTTCGAGATAAACGATCTGTCAGGACGGCACAGCCCCTTGAAATCCGAATGTGTCCTTATTGCTTGTCCATTTGAAGCACTGTACCAAGATGAGGCAACTTTCCTCTGCTGATTCCCCAGTAAGCCTATCAACGCATGTCTTGACCCCAACGATGGGGCCTCCTTGGCAATAATAATATTATGAAGGCACTGGTAACTGAAAATAGTCCGTTGACGAGCACTTCTGGTTCGGTGTACTCCTCAATTCCGCCTCTGCCATTCCTCTGAGAATGAAATTACAAGCGATGATGAACAATCGTAGGACAGGCGGCGAGAAAAACAAAAGACGATAAAAAGCAAGGGTTTAATTCACCTCTCAATCAAAATAATACTCAGGGATGTACCCAGTTGAGTGCTCGGGATCAAGCGGCTCCGCCCCTAAATCATATCATACCAACTGTGCCCAAGCTTTTAGCAAGCGAGCCAGAGAATGCTTGGCCTGATGCGCTGGTTACCCAAGGTTCTAGCTTTTGGTTCTTTTCAGGTTGGCCGGGATCATGCGCCGTGTGAAGGTGTCAGTGGAGACTGGTTCAGCTCCAAGCTCCCGCCCCTTGTCCCTTGACCTTGATCTGCAGCCACTTCACCCTTCCTGCACGATGGTATACGCTTCAGTGGGAAGTAGGGATGTACCCGCGTCGTCTCTGCAATATTATCTTTTCAGCCAATGCCTTGCCACCTTCTCGTAAGGAAACAACTGCTGTTGGGGCCTCAGTTTCATGAGTACGGTTTGAGATGGGGTCGTCACATATCCATACTCATATCGAAGCCCATCGGGAATTTGCCACTAGCTGACCCACCCGCACCGTGCGTGCGTCCTTACTTAAAATAAATGAAGTCTCTTGCACACCAACCACGAAAAAAGGTGTGTTTTTTTTCTTCTACTTGAGGTTGCTTTATTTTGACTCATTTTCCGAGCTGGAGCGGCTAGGTGGTTTTAATAGCGTGCCATTGTGGAAACAATGCAACTCTTTTCACCTCGTTTGTGAACAAGGCCCTGTTTAACGGACGAGGCGACGTTGTGGCTTGACCAGTTTCCCAAATCTCCGCTAAACACATTCATTCATTGGTAGTACATAATAGGCGCCTCCGAAAACTAAACCAGGCCGGTTGAGGAGGGAGCAGGGAAGTACCCTTAGCCCCACAACTGTGGCTGTTGGTTTCCAACCCTTCGGCTCCATTGCGTCCCCCAACGAGCTTGCCCGAAACCAACAACCTGGTACCAGTGAGCCGGTGACGATCAGCGCATATTCAGCTGTTTCTTGCAGTTCCGAGCAGAGTTCAGGCCCAAGCCTGAGAGCGACGCGCTAATACGAATGCTATCCCGCGGCTTGAGAGAGGCAGGGCACATTAGATTCCTGCAGCAGCAGCCAACGGAAGGTTGATGTCAATATCATTGGCTTTGTCTGATTACTATTGCCCCATGACGAAAGCATGTACCCTGTCCTCAGCTACCCAGTCTATAGATGGGCGTGGCAATCAATACCTATCTTGGGTGGCCTTACACACACGGGACGCTTCCATAATCAGAAACATCCCGGCGACCCATGCACCAATGAGCCGTGAAGCCTGGCCAACTGGAATTTCTGCCCAGGACCCTTGATTTTGACTGTCTCCTTGTCAAAATTGTCGATTGACTTGGCGACATTTAAATAAGGGGTGGTTAGTGTGACCCAGAACTCGACGAATCATCCCATGAGAGCCTTAAATGGCAAAATGAATCTGGCTTTTACCTCCACTGACCATCCCTTCAAGACTGTATCGCGCTTGCATTCATCAAACCAAGTAGGCCTGAATGCAGCAGCCAGGCGGGTGATCAGTCAAAGGTATTATAAGGTTGACCTTGAGCGATACTTGGACGGTTCTATTGTAAAGAGAAAAGGGCGTCATCAGAGAGCCAACGCGACAGGAGAAATTATGGCATCAGCAAACGTCACTCAATCAACAGGCTTTTACAATTTACATTCGATATGTCATTGCTGTGGGACACGTTGCCAAAGGAAAAGATTAGTGTGTTGTCTTGTTGGCAGACGTGAGATGCCAGACATGGCTCTTTTTCTGCCTAATGTCAGTGAGGCCGTCTTGGGAGCCATACAATCCACCCAATGGATTCCAATGCCACCAAATCTTTCTTTTTTTTTCATGGGGCGCAGAATTACAGTCAGTCTATTGAAGCTGGCGTGTGACAAGTGGGTATTTGACGGGCATTTGGCGCCGCCGCTGACTGAAACGGCCGCCTCGATTTATTCAGAGGCGGCATGCTCCGGCCATCGATAGACGATATTTCTGAAAACGAAATAGAAATCCTGTGAAGGCTTAGTGGCAGACCAGGGGGCCAGCCCCGAGTTGAAATACCCGATAGATCAGCTGCCAGGATTCCAGCTGGGGGTGTAACGTTACGGCACTTCCCCGAATTTGTCTTCAAAAACCGAAACATATTCCCCTCGCATTTTCAGCGCAGCTAAATAATCCCGCCAATTTATTTATTTATTTATTTATTTTTTGGGGGGGAGGAAAGGAAAGGGAAGGGAAGAAAAAAACATCACCGAAGTACGAAATGTGGCCAAGAATCGAGAGCGGCTACCAGCTTGCTGGAAACGTCACGATCGCGGTGCCTCATTGTGCCGCGCCGGATCGGACGGATGTTGGATCTTTCGCGGTACCCTAAGCTTACGGCAGAACGCAGCTAAAAGCGCAGAGCGCAGAATGCAGAGCGCCGCCGGTGCCTTGTGTTACACGAGACCTTGCCAGCCTACAAGGGCTTGCTTCACAGGGAAGTTCAATAAATTCTAGACGATGCGTTAGGTGGCATTCAAAGATTTAAAGCAGCCGTACTGCAGGAAAATAGGGCGATTAACTCCGCTGTGACATGGTGGTAAGTCTTCTGACTGTCTGTCTCAGCTTTCCTGACGTGTGGATATCGTACGATGGATGGGTGGGCTTGTGTCACACAAGCTTCAAGCACTTTGGCTCATCTTCTCTCGTCATATCACGAGAGCCCGACATTTTGTGATAAATAATCCTGTCCCCCGTCGCAGCGTTGTCTTTTTTATAACTATACCCTTAAAATCCCGAGGTAGGACAGGCCCAACCTGGTATCCTGGTCGGTTGACATTCGTGCGCGGCGGCCTCACGATCACCATAGGGACACAAGGAGAGCAAGTTTGTGGCCATTTACAGGGAAAGAATTCCTGCTGCATCGCGGGCCTATGGCTCATTTTCTTGTATTTTTCAAATAGAGAAGAGGAGAGAAATACACGGCAGGGGGAGTACAGCAATCTTAGGAAGCCCGAACGCCAAGAAATACGTTCTAGGCCCCGGATTAGCATGTAAATAAATCTCCCCATCAGTATGAGAAGTATACACACCATGATTTCCATAGTTCGTGCTGATGGCTATCGGTCGATGATCCATCTGGAGATTGGCCGTCTCCCTTAAGCGTCATGTCTTTCTAGTAAGTATGACAGTCCAGAAGTACCATAATTTGAACTTGACGCCAGAGTTATGTAGCCGTAAAATACGAATATAAGGTAATTTCTTTTCCTAAATACCCTACATGGTGAAAATTGCCGATCATCTGAGTCAGGAGCGATGTCGGGAGGTTTGCTGAAAACATCAAACTAGGGCGCCAAGGCTCTCCCAATCAAGTTCTTTGCGCGGTCGCTCAGATCCATTCCGAGGGCCAATTCGTGTCCTTTATCGCTCATCTTGCCCCAAGTCTTGCGCAGTATGCTAATGATCTTGTCATCGTCAATATCTGACTTGCTCTCAAAGTCATCAAACTGGTCGTCAAGGAAGACCAGGCAGGCTACATCTTCGAGAATTTGCGTCTCCTCGTCAGTGCTGAGGTTCTCTTTACGAATTAGGGCTGCCACGCGCTTTCGATCCTCTTCAAGGATAGGCGGTTCGATGGATGGGGAGGCGAGTAGTTCGGCTACCTGGCTGGCGGCCTGGGTCTTCAGCTTGGATCGCCACATGAGATATCCAGGTCTGGTCATTGGGTAGGTAGTTCGAGGAATCTCCCACCTGTATTTTTTGCGAGATTCAATAGTGAGCTCAAGGTCGATGAAATGTAAAGCTTGACCCAAGAATTCGAGGATTTGACTAACCTTCGGAAGTGTTGTGCCCGGCAGGCGAGCTGGAGAATGGGTGACGCCGAAGGGCACCGGAGAGCCAGCCATCTTGTCATTTTACGAGCGTAATGGAGTTCATACGGTATATCGGTTCCATCAGGGCCGGGGATTGTTTTGGGGTCCTCGGCGTGAGCGGCATCGATGAGCTCGAGAGCCACGGCATAATGTCTTGGAACCGGGGGTATCAACGGTTCAGCCATTCTGATACCGTCAATCTATGTGGTCTGTTGTGAAAGTGTAATTTTTCTTGTCTGTTTTAATATAAGCAGCCACGCTTTCGTGGAGTGCAGGAGGAGGATGTGGAAGCAGAAGAGGCGATTGAGGGACGTATAAGGTGATGGATTTGAGGGTTTATAAGATGAGTAAGCGAAATCGGCCTTGGTCTCATTGGACCCTCTGCTTCCCCATTCCTAAATTCCTAAACTGGTTGATTCAACGTTGTTTCGACAGCATCAAAACGTTGCGTGGTTAAACATTATGTAGTAAAATCATATGCCAAAAGTCTGCCAACGCCAGGGTGACTTCACAATTGCGACTGCCTGGTGGTTTCTTCGATCTCAACGATAAAATAAACAATATTGAATATAACAAGTACAATAATAATCTAATCTTGCTTAGGTATATAAGGTTATTTGTACGGTGTTTGTTTTATTTGTTTATTTACTTTATTTATCCATCTCAATTGCCGGGTGATCCGCCGCCGGTTATTGTCAGACTTTGGGCTCATCACTTTAGCTCCATTCCAGTGCAAAGGGTTTTTGGGGATGGCCACCTTATGCATCATCACGACTACAAGGCGGCAACGGGGCGGATGGCTGAAAATGAGAACTTAGCAAGGAATATAATGATTGGTGCGAAAACATGTCAAGAAGGAGGGTTGCTTTATTTACCTAGGACGGTGATGCACTTTGTATTCCGCCCAATCATGAATTTCCTCATCAATAGAAGCATGGTATGTACGGCGCTTCCCTTCCCTTCGTCAACAAAATCCCGAAACTACATCCAAGTTTCCAATGGTATACTGTATGATAATCCCAGCATATTAACACACTTACGCATTTCATCTCTGTGATTGTTCCCGATTCACGCTCATTCCTCATGATTCCATCACGATGTATGCCGCCCTGTTTCCTTGTCAAACTGCTTTTGAGCAGGGATTGCTTTCTCTTGCCAGACTCACACATATGCGGGGTTCAAATTGGCCCGTCATCATGCAGTCTACACATTCCGGACATTCGGTGGTTAATTCCATACCTAAGAAAGAAGAAGAAGAAGAAGAAGAAGAAGCGAAAAACGGCATATGTTTGCCATCCTGCTCCCCGCTTCCCACCGGATTGCTTGCCAAGGCATTAAGCCAGGGGCGCCAAGAAAGCAAACATCAAACGAGAAGGGCGGGTATCCGGCCTTCCCAGCCCTCTTTTTTCGCCATATCTCCTACACCTGCATCAATGCCAACGCAATTAAATCACTCTATCCTATAGTGCTGGTCCAATATTCTAACATGGATGGCTCCCAGGTTCAGAGCTTCGTTGAAAATAGGTCGGCAAGTAATGCAAGCTGTGGAGAATCGACTGCCGCATCTTCCAGCAATGATCTCACGGGGGAAGAAAGCTCCGATGCTGTGTCCTCAAGCGCCCAGGAGGATAGTCACCCAAACACAGTCGATAGAAGTAGTGCACCAAGTAACGATGAACTAGAGAGTATCCAACAGACTAGCAGCGGCTGGCGTAAAGAATCCTCAACAGATGCCCACAGCGAAGACACTCCAACGAACGGGGGCAAAGGGAGTTCAAAAGAAGCCAAAGACGCGTCAACAGATGCGAACTCCACGGCGGAAGAATCGAGCAACAACGTTAATCCCAGTGGAAACCAAACTTCTACAGGTCTCGAATCTACCACCGAAGATGAAACGCTCAGCTCTCGCCAAAGCACCACAGCCGGAGACAGCGAGTGGACCATTTCCGAAGACGGTATTCTAAGAGGCATGAAGGAGGCGGGTGGCGGAGGGGCGACCTGGGCCGAAATAGCTAACGCTCTACATAAGAGTAAAGGCCAGATCAAGGCTCGCTGGCGTGTCATCAAGAATCAGCAGTCTTCGACACCAAGGGAAGAGACAGCAGAAGCAGAGCTGACAACAGAGACCGATCAAACCACTGGCGCCGAAGAATCGACCGGCGTCGACCAAGCTGACGGCAATGTGAGCCCACTCGAGGAGGAAGACAAGGCTGGTGGTCGAACCCCGCCAGAATGGGAAAAGGATGTGAGCGGCAAACCCCAGGGTGAGACAATAGAAGCCATCAATGAGACGAATTACAAACTTGATCAAAGCAGCAAGTTGAAAGGAGGGGATGGAAGGGGAAAGCTGAAAAGGAAAAAGGAAGTGGCTGATAAAAAGTGGCACAAGGGAGCTCGAAACAACAGAGTAGCCGCAGAGAACAAGAAAGCCAGGTCCAGAGCACACAAGAGCCTTGAGCCGGCCCTTTCAGGAGAAGAGGCTTCATCGGAATCATCTTCTTCGGAATCCTCGTCCTCGTCCTCATCCTCGACAGGCTTTGGCCACGGTGCAAAGGAATGGCGTTGCCAGATGAGCTACCTCCAGGATCATGTGTATGCGACCCTTTACCCGCCAGAGATTCGCCCTCAGCCTGACGACCACTTCAGCGCGCGCGACTGCCATTTATTGGCCATTCTCGACAGCAAGCAAAAGCGCAATCACTGGCTCGCCGTGCAAGCCGACTTCTACAATATCACAGGCCGCATGGTGCCGCTCGAGGTGCTGCGCGACAAATGTGAGAGCGCCACCTGGGTCGATAAGAAGAGGACGAACATTGAGAAGTGGATGGACGACGTGTCACAGCAAAACAAGGGTCACGTTGACGGTTGACGGGTCTCTTTGGGAGTGTAGACTAAATTCATCCGTTTTGCTAACTAACAAATGCTCCTTCTCGTGTGTCATCTTAGTCCTATATCCAATATTCAAAGATGTTCCGAAGGCGAAACCCCCAGACATTTGCAGCATGCCCATGACTCTAGGAGATAATCGGTTACTATCTCCTGGTCAGAGTATAACATACAGACATCCCCTTATTTAATTGTGAGCTGGGGCTTCATCTTCTCTGGTCACTCCAGAGTAGATAACACGGAATAGGGGACATAGTCGATGACCAGGCAGAAGGCGATATATCCAGGTTTTTAATCGAGAGCATACTATTCATACATTTATCATTGCACAAAGCAAAGCTCCTCGGCTCTCGGCATTGTCTTATATCCAAAAGCAGGCCCGCCGACGTAGTGACCAAGCGCCGTTGCAAGCACACCATGCTACCTCTCTTATGCTAGAATGCAAAACCTGTTCGACTAAGTAATTAAAAGATCCGGGTATCAAAAAACAGTTTCGAAATGAAGATATGGCCATCGGACAGATCCGGTGCCAGCGCGCCGCAATTCATTGGCAAGCTCCTGGGCGCGCAACAATTACATCCAAAATAGTGCCTCGAAATCGTTGCCCAACATGCATATTTCCCCTCAGCAGATATAATTACGCCGGGAATGTTGCATGCTGAGCGGAACCCAAGTTTCCCGTCAGCGTGTCTGAAATCCCCACAAGGGCGTGCCGCACGGAACGGCCCGCCTGGGTGAATCAACTCCATTCCACGGGAATTGAGGCGCCTGCTGCCTCAGTCTCATACAAAAGAGCGCTCTGCTTTCCCTCAGCAACACTTCCAATCCCGGGCGTGTGGTTTTGGGGCGGGTTTCGGTCAGACAGCTTCGTGTCATGAGATGTGATGGACTGAGGGAATGGTAACGTGTGGTAGGGATCTTCTGACTTGGGCTGTATCATGGGGCTGCTTAAACATCAATTCCTAGCCCACAGTACTCTCATATCGGATTCTCCATTCCTGGGGGCGGTGTTGCCACTGGTACCATGACTTGGTGCGTCGATCTTGGGTTTGGTGTAGTATTCACATCTTGCTCCCTGCTCTGGTTGTTGCTGGAGCTGAGTCCGCGTTTCATCATCTTACCAAGCACTGTAACCAATTCACACGCGTCTTGAAACATATCGTCATCCATGCCCTCGGTGGCTTCATACACTTCGGAGATGGTCTCTTTGGCCAGCTGGCGACTTGCATCAGCATCGTGAACGCATTCGTACAGGAAGGCGGCGTATTCGGTCTTGACGGATAATCGCAACGAGTGTGAGCCCCAGAGAAGGGTATCGGCCAGTTGGATGGCCTCGAGAAAATATCGCTTAGCTTCAGGAAGATAGTCCTTGGGGGGGAGAAGAAACGACGGCGATAACAACGTGTTTTGGTCAAACCCGGGTGGCGGTAGGACGGGGCCGCCCTCAAGAGGGTGTGTAGGCTGGACAGAAGAAGGCCTAGACTCCAGGTCAATGTCAACGGCGCGACCTTTTCCCTTATCCATTCGCGGTGTCAAGACAGCTGTGACGTCGGGGGTCCATCTACCCATGTTGGATACGGTGGGTGCATTATGGAAGAGAGCAAATATGTGGTAGAAGGATGCTCTGAGCTTGTAAGCAAGGACCTTGAGCTCGACATAATTTCCAACCATGGGCAGGACGTATTGCTCGAGCATTACGAGACCCTCTCTTGAGAGCCAGATGATGTGCAAGATGCGGCGCAAGGCATTGGGCGTGGGCTCATAGTCGGGGCGGCGTTGTTTCTTGGCAGCGACAAGCTGTTCGGCGAGGTTCAGAGACAAGCCGAGTATCTTGAAGAGCATCTGCGACAATAGTGGATTGTCATTCTCGACAGCTTTGGCCAGCTTGCCGAGAAACTTTTGGTCGACCTCGGAAGACGCCATGCAGCCCAATGCAGACTAGGTACTAGTGCTTGACAGGAAGGTTGAAGCTGGCGTGAGTTAGACAAGAAGGGTCCCACGAGCTTGACTGGGGTTCTGGGCACAAGATCGAAGGCGGTGGCCGGGGGTGACAGGACGAGGAGGGGGCAGCCTCGCATATAAATGAAAGCACGGGTGACAAGGAGTCGCGACAAAAGAACGAGTGACGAAATAGAGGCACGAAGAAGGGAAGGATGGAAAACGTACGCGACAATAGAGGTTAGCTAGCTGCTCCACAGCTGCAGGCCGACACGCAGCGGAGCGAGGCGTAATGCAGCTCAACGCAGATGCTCGCACAATGCAGCCCAACGCAAGACAGGCCAGACCAGGCCAGGGAGGGCGAGTTGACTCCAAGGCGAGAGAGGGCGCGCGACAGCTGGCGGGCTCTGATTGGGTCTGCGGCGCGATTGTGATGTGTGGAGGACGAGGTTGGGGGTGGATTGGAGTGTCAGCTTGAGCTGAATGGGAGCCGGTTGCCAACGCAAGAAGAGGACTCAGCGCTGGGGACGATTCCAGGGCCAATTGGGCTGTTTTGAGATCAGCGACGTCCAGTGCGAACGGCAAACACATGGAGAGTAACGCGAAGGGCACAGCGAGACGGACGAGGATTGGACAAGGAGACCTACAGGCAACAGGATGGCAGAGGCGCAATGAGCGAACGTGCAGCAGGTAAAGCAACACAGGCGATAAGGAGAGAGCGCGTCAGGACGGATCAGAGCTGAGCGAATGGTATCTGTATGTACGGAAGACGCAAAAACATCAAACGAAGGACTAGCAAAAGGGTGACCCAGAGGCAGCCGGAGCCGAGAGCATGGCGAAGGCTGAAGAATGGCAGGAATCGCGGGGGATGATCTTATACAGGACAACCGGCGCGCGCGGAGAGAAAGGCTGAGCGTCGAGCGAGAAAGTGGTCAAAGGACGTCAAGTTTGGAGCAAGGATTGGCAATGCGCCGACGAATGGGCAGGCGGTGAGCGGAGCGGAGCCTTTAGCGAGCGAGCTGGTACTGATGAGGCCTGAGCTCCCGGGCTGAGGGGAGGGGCGCCAGGGTCTGGCAGTGATCTGAGAGACTTGTCAGTGGGCTTAGGTCAGTGGGCTTCGAAGCTAAATGGCCGCCAGGGTGGCATTGGGCTGGGCTGGTTCTGGCCAAGGCCCATGACCAGGTTAGCCTGTCGCTGTGGATCAGCGCGGGCACTAACTTGGTGGTTGCTGGTGAAAGGATGTACACTGGCGATGAGCGACTGCAGTCCAATCAAGATTTGAGTGTTGAAATGGCTTGATAAAAGCGACGAGAGTTCCCAGCCATCCCGGAATGGATAGTTTGCAGTTGGTGTGGGTTTTGTTTTTTTTTTT
>NAGG01000985.1:0-30588 GCA_003031705.1 Calonectria naviculata | reverse complement strand
GAATGGGGGGGGGGGGGAAATGGCAGTTTGATAACGAGGCACGGCCAACCCCGATGGACGGCAGAAGCGAGTGGTGTCATGGAGTGGTATTTACGACAGGCAGACTAAACTGCAATTGCAGACCGGAATGAGTGTCCAACACAGGTTAGCGGGAAGCCGAGGTTGCCGAAGGGACTCTCTGGACGAAAAGGCCAAGGCGGCTCAGGCCAGGATCATCAAGACCAGGAGGTTCAATTGGGGTCACATGGCCGGGCGGGTCTCTGCATTGAAACAAAAGCTTGATACCGAGAGGGGAACGCGTCGAAAAGAGCCCTCAGGGGTTCGAGCGGAAGGGAAAGAAAGCACAGGTGGTCTGGGTCGATTGGGATACGACGCAAGAGGAATTGATTGACAAAGGGTGTTTGGTCACACAGCGACGACTCTAACGTTATGCATATAACCAAGCTCACGGCGCTGACGTTGCAATCCTCACGAGGCAGACAAGGGTGGCGAGAGATGGGCGTATCACAGGACGCGGAAAAGCTGGAGCCTGGCGGGGTGCAGCGAATATTGATTGATGATGGCGTCCCGTAATCAGAGCAGGTTGGCCCATGTCTTATCCAGCCGTGGGCCACGGACGCGACGGTTCCCCGCAGGGCGCAGATAGGCACATACGCACGGGCTGGGAGGCAGATAGGCGGGGTGGCACGGGCATGGGGACAGTGAGGAGAAGAAGATGATGACCTTCCGGATGGGGCAAGGCGCCGAGCGAGACCAAGAGATAGCGGTGGGTTTCTGGCGAGGGCACTGGGAGCGAACTGGGAGCGAACTGGGAGGGGCCCCCGGTCCGGGCCCACTGGAGACCCCAAGAAGCTTATCAGAGTGCGGAGGAACGTCTTGGCGGCTTTCTAGAAAGCCTGCTCACGCCGGGCTGCACTACTGGCTGCGCTGCTGGCTGCGCTGCTGGCTGCACTGGGCGAGGCGTCCGGGTAGGCTGTATGCTTCTCCCGTAAGGTTGTTTGGCGCGTGATGGCCCCAGCTGCATGCGCACGGCATTGGCTCGGGAGGCGTCGATGTGGCTGACGGCAGATGCAAAAGGCCCAGCAGGCCAACCGACTGCTGCCCTCGACCAACAAGCTGCCTCGCGTCACACCCTCGACAGACGGACAAGACGAGAGCGGTTGCACCCGGGCTCGCCTGCCTGCTGCTGATCAGTGGCCACCAAACCCCGCGACGTTGCGCCAGAGCCAGGGTCTCGCCCAACTGTTACGTGATGAGAGTCCCAAGCGGGCGTCTCGTCGTCCTAACCTGCTGCCCTTTTGAGCCTGGGCCGGGGTACACGGCGTCTTGGCGACGCGGCCGAAAGCCAAAAGCCCGAGTGAAGGGCTGACCGGGGCCGACGTCCATCTGGGCCTCTCAGACTTTGAGCAGGAGCAGGGTCGTCGTCCATCGTCGGGACGCTGCCCGCCAGCCATTTATTAACCTCGTCGATCCGCCCCTCGGGTGCAGGTGTTGGTGCTGCTGCAGTCCTGGCCTGTCTCTCTCGCCTTGCCTTGTGTCCATCCACGGCCGAGCCTGCTGCGCCTGCGTCTGAACTCACCATGAGCGGCCTCAAATCCTCATCCGACGTCGAAAAGACGGACCTGGGCTACGACCCGGGCGCCCACCCCAACGATGGCGGCTCCGTCCACATCGCCGGTCTCGAGACCAGCGAGGAGACGTCGCTGCACCGCGGCCTCAAGGCCCGTCACATCACCATGATTGCCATCGGCGGTGCCATTGGTACCGGTCTGATCATCGGCACCGGCAAGGCCCTCGCCCAGGCCGGCCCCGGCTCCGTCTTCATCTGCTACACCTTCATCGGATTCATCGTCTTCCTTGTCATGGCTGCTCTGGGCGAGATGGCCGCCTGGCTCCCCATCTCTGCTGGTTTCACTGGTTACGCCTCGCGCTTCTGCGATCCTTCGCTCGGCTTCGCTCTCGGCTGGACGTACTGGTTCAAGTACATTATTGTCACCCCCAACCAGTTGACTGCCGCGTCTCTCGTCATCCAGTACTGGGTCGATCGCGACAAGGTCAACCCCGGTGTGTTCATCGCCATCTTCCTCGTCGTCATCATCTGCATCAACTACTTTGGCATCAAGTTCTTTGGTGAATTCGAGTTCTGGCTGTCCTCATTCAAGGTCATTGCCATTATCGGCATCATCCTCTTTTCCTTGGTCCTTGCCCTTGGTGGTGGTCCTGACAATGACCGCAAGGGCTTCCGATACTGGAAGAACCCTGGGTATGTTGCCATCTCTATTTCTATCCCTCATTTTCGTGCGGCCTGGCTAACCTCCCAATTATAGTGCCTTCAGACCCTACCTCAGGGACGACGATGCAGGCAAGTTCCTCGGCTTCTGGTCCTGCATGGTCAACGCCACCTTTGCCTACCTTGGAACTGAACTGGTCGGTGTCACCGTCGCTGAAGCCCAGAATCCGCGAAAGACGATCCCCAAGGCCATCAAGCTCACCTTCTACCGTATCCTCTTCTTCTACTGTCTCTCCGTCCTCCTCGTTGGAATGCTCGTCCCCTACGACTCGGAGAAGCTGGCCTTTGCCACCAAGGAGAAGACCGGTGCCTCTGCCTCGCCTTTTGTCGTCGCCGCCGACATTGCTCGTATCAATGTCCTCCCCCACATCATCAACGCCTGTATCCTCGTCTTTGTCTTTTCTGCTTCCAACTCGGATCTGTACATTGCCAGCCGTACCCTGTACGGTCTTGCCTCCAACAACCAGGCCCCCGCCATCTTCAAGCGCACCGACAGCCGCGGCGTTCCCATCTACGCCCTGGGTTTCTCTGCCTTGTTCGCCTGCCTGGCCTTCATGAACGTCTCTGACGACTCTACCACCGTCTTTGGCTACTTTGTCAACCTGACCACCATTTTCGGCCTGTTGACCTGGGTCTCCATCCTCGTCACCCACATCTCCTGGTGCCGAGCCCGTGAGGCCCAGAACATCCCCAATGAGATCCTCCCCTACGTCGCTCCCTTTGGCAAGATTGGTTCTTACTTTGCATTGGTCGTGTGCATCATCGTGTCTCTGACCAAAAACTACGACGTCTTCGTCGGCGGCAACTTTGGCAAGGAAAAGTACAAGACCTTCATCACTGGATACCTGGGCATTCCCATCTACCTGGCTCTCATTTTCGGACACAAGATCATCATGAAGACCAAGGGCCACGCCCCCCATGAAGTTGACTTTTACACTGGCAAGGATATTATCGATCGCGAGGAGAACGAGTTCTTGGCTCACCAGGCTGCCCTCCAGGAGTCTAAGCCCCCTAGCCGCTTTGACTGGTTCTACAAGACCTTCCTGTCTTGGTTGTTCTAGTTTAGTACATGTGATAGAAAAATTTTAAGTTGAATGCAAATTTCCCATCTAGGGATATTCTATTGTATATATCCTCTATTAGTCTACTAGTTGAGGTAATTAGATCCAAGGTCATAGCGGGTAAACAGTTGCATATTACAAATACGTGCAAATTTCGAAATCAGATTTTGTCCATTCGAGTTCCAATATATAAAAAGTAAAAACAACAAAGCGACGAGGGGTCATAAACGTCAATAAAAGTTATCCTGTCCAAAGATGCAAATTCAGATGTCCACCTAAAAGTACCAACGTGAACCCGTGTAGTCTCGTATCACAACATGGCCATACGCACCCTTAGTACTACTGTATAGGCACCTAACGATTGGCACAAATCCGCTAATCATGACACTTGTTTATAATAAGTGCTGCACGATGTAGGTGCTGCTAACAGCACCAAAGTTTGGCCAAACGGATTGATACTCGTGACAGCCTGTTTTGCCTGGGACAAGGGCTGGCTGCACTGGCATTCTGAAAAGTACGGCGTGTTGCGAGGCTGGTTTGGTACCAGGTCGGTCCAGTCTACAGATGGAATATGGAGACATGGCACGTCTAGCTCTTGGGGCCGAATGAAAATTATAGTTCGGAACGTTGAGTGGAGAGGGGCAGAAGGTAAATCCCGGCTGTTCTTTCGCTCCCCTACTTGCTTTTTAACTTGAGGTTATGGGAGACGGTGAACCGTTTCTTATTAGTATTACGCAGTCTTGAATTTGCATTACATCGTGTCTGTCGAGATGCAAGGATTTCCTGTCCATACTAAATCTCTTTCTGCCATTTCCCTGTGGTATCACCTGCCAAAAGAAAGAATTAAAAATTTACCAATAAATAA
This sequence comes from Calonectria naviculata, assembly GCA_003031705.1. NCBI lineage: Eukaryota > Fungi > Ascomycota > Sordariomycetes > Hypocreales > Nectriaceae > Calonectria > Calonectria naviculata. Next base: position 26,372 of record NAGG01000985.1, on the reverse strand, counting down.
TTCACAATGAGTAAAAACTAATATTACTTTATACTAACTTGTTTTATTTATTTATTTCAATTGGTCAGATATTCTTGGTGCTTCGTTGCGGGGTCTTGTCACATTTTGTACTCGTCATTTAAGAATGAATTTCTAAAAGTCAATTCGTCCGTCCCATCAAGGGATGCTCTATTGTGTCTGCTGTGCGCTCTCTCTATGTATACATGATGCAAGTCTAAAAAGAAATCTAGCCCACAACTCTTAGTTGGAGGCAGTGGAGCTGGGAGACATGCCAGCGGGGGGGGTTCCAGTCATGTTGCCAGAAGGAGCGCCGCCGCCGCCGCCGTTGGCTCCGTTGGAAGAGGCATGACCACCGTCCTCGTCGATCCAGCCAGCAATGGAGTAGTAGTCATCGGCAGTGTAGTCGGCAGAGGCGTTGACACCGATCTGGATCCAAGCGAACAAACCATCCTGGAGGTCCTCACCCAAGTAGACGAAGTGGGGGAAGGGGTCGTAAGAGTCGTCAGCCTGGACGATGGACCACATGTCGTCGGCGTTGGTGGTAACAGACTGGGTGTTGGTGTTGTAGGGGGCGAGCTCCTCAACAGCAGATCGCAGAGTCTCGGGCCAGAAGAGCTGACCAATGTGGGTGACGGGTGCGTTCCAGACGGAGATGGTGCCGTTGGACATGACGCTAGCGTTCATGTGAGCCAGAAGGTGGGTGTGAGTAGCACGGCCGTCGTAGTGGCCAGGGAAGATGGTCTCGAATGAAGCCACACCATCGTGGTCGGTCAACTGAATGCCTCGCAGGTAGGTGCTGTTGACGCCATCGGCAGCATAGTTGCCCGAGGTGCTGATTCCAGAGTAGACACCAGTGGCGTTGCAGTTCCACAAGTCGACAGCAACGGCGGGAATGGGGTTGCAGGAGGTGACGTCGACGTACTGAACCTCGAGGAACAGGGGGACACCATCGCAGTACTCCTCCTCGATAACATTGGAGCGCATGTACTCGCCAACGATGTAGTAAGGACCGTCAGTGACCTCGGGGGCCAGAATGCAGCTGCTGTTGGCATCAAAGACAGTCTCAAGGGGGGTGAACATGTCGTAAGAGGCGGAGCTGGTCATGTTGTGGTTAACAGCCTCCCAAGCCACCAGGGCGTCCTGGTCACGGCGGTACTTCTTGGAGGCTGTTTTTTTTTGTGTTAGCCAAAAATAGTCAAGGGTTTTCTTGGTGATATGTCAAAAACTCACGGGTCTTGATTCCACGCTTCTCACGGAGCTCCTTGACCTTCTGGGCACGGCGCTGAATAGCGCGGCTCTTCATCAGCTTGGCGTTGTTGCCGCTCGAGCAAGTGTTGAGGGATCGGCGTCCAATGGCGGCGGCATTGTCACGGGCGACAATCTCGCGCTTCATGTGCTCGTGGCTGTGAGACTCGCCTGGGTGAGCGGCGGAGAGGGTGCCCAGCGCAAGGCCGGCGAGGAGGCTGGAGATGCGAACCATGCTTGCAGGTTGGTGGGTTGGTGTAGTAGAAGAGTGTGAGTTGATGGTGAGTGTCGAGTTGCTGGCGAGGGAAGAACTCAATCAACTTGTTCGAGGGAGATATATTATATATCTTGGCTCGAATCTTTATTCCTCGACCTCGGTCCCTTCACTTACACGCAACCCTCCGAGAGTCCGTATCACGGACTCGTCACCAATCACAGCAACCGAGAATAATACGTCACATAGCGCTCCGCGGCGTTTGATCAATCCGTCCAATCTCCGTCTTGATCAGCACCGTTTCTTCCTCTTCTGGTTTCATCAAGTCGTATTCTCCGGATCAATTGCTGTCAACAAAAAGATTGCGGGTCCCTGGGCTGGGGCGGCTGACGACGCCCTCCCACCCTTCCTGTAACACGGCGATTACGACAACCAGCATCGTTTAGGGACCCGGCGGTAGTTAGCCTTAGCCAGTGCCGGGGCGCGGGGCACAAACGGGCCAACCGCGTGCACCCTATTAGATCTGGGACTGGCCGCCATTGGGGCGCATTGTCGCGGCATTTCCGCGAGCCCACGGACAGGGCTGGCGGCGAGACCCGCAACTTACTCGGTATGTGGGTTGTCAAAGCTCTCTCCAGTCCTGACTCGGGGTACCATGCGAGTCTCGCCACGTTGTCGAGGAACACGACAAGGAGGTTAAAGAGAAACCCTCAAGGTGGAAAGGATAAGGATGCGCGAGTCGACACGGCCCCCCCGAGGAACGCCAGCCAATCCCCCGCGGAGTATTACGAATTCGACAAAAGTCGCCGTGCAACCAAACAGTTACGAATAGAGTTCAGATCTTAAGTTTGAATAAGCAGAGCAATCGCTGGCCCAGACCTTGCACATGGTCTTAATCATAAATCGATGGGATTAATGTAACATTGGCGGTGGCCGACAGACGGTCAAGCCCGCAAGGCACTGGACCAGAATGCGATGGATTGACTGAGCCGCACAACTACCTTTGCATGTGTGTTCCAAAAGGGTAGTTACCCCTTGCATGAATGCCTCTTTCTTTTCGGATACTTCCCCTGCCTTAGCCGCGTAATGGTGGTGTTCGTGCAGACACACATACACACAACCCTTCCTCAACCATCACCGAAAAAAAAAAAAGCTCCGCCTCGTTGCCCCGTCGCAACCACCACACACGGCAGGACAGGAACTTATGCTTAAGCCTTTCGCACAAACTAAGCCAAGCCACGATAGCTTATACAGAATAACCAGCTTCCCCTTACGAGGACGGGGCAGAAAATCGCAATTACGCCCAACACTAAACCCATTGCCAAGCCGGACCACCGAGGCCGGCGTGCATGGAAACCAAATACTTGGGGTCGCGGCCGTGCAGTCCGCGAAACTCAATCGCTCACCCGTCAGTAGCACATGCGGGTAGCCCACCGCAGGTGACTCGAATACGGCGGCCTGCAAAGTTAATCACGAATACCCCGGGGATTTTCACCCTTCTTTGAAGGTTCTTTGGAAGGCGATCAGCACAGGAAATTCCGCAAAGAGGCGTTAGAGCCTCCCATTGCTACGGTGCCTGTCTACCTAATTACAGAGCAAAAAAAATCTCCATTTTAATTCCATCAACGGGATCAATGGGTTTCTGAGCAGGCATACATACCCAGAAAAGATTTTTGCCAAGACATGTTCTATATGAAAATGGCTGGTGCGCAAGGAGTCCCACTCGCTAGGAACAAAAAAAAAGAATTGACCGACGGCCATTTTGTCGCCGCGCCTCCACGTATACGTATGTCAACGCGCCCTATTACTCCACCCCTCGAGCCTTCATGAAATCCACCAGGTCAAAGAAGCTTTTCTTAAACCTCCGCTCCTGGGTGGTCCTGTTGACCGTCTGGATTCCAAACGCCGCTTCATAAGATCCAAATTCCCAGTTGTCCATAAAAGACCACGCATACGCCCCGGTCACCTCGACGCCGTCAATCCAGATGGCCTTGAGCACTTCCGACATGAAGCTCAGGTAGTACAGGCTTCGCGGCGTATCAAACAGCTTGTCCGGGAGGTCCTTGTCCGCCTCCCCGAAGACGGGGAAGCCGAACTCAGTGATTGCAACGGGCGTCTTCCACGTGTTGTGCAGGTAGTTCAGATAGCTGCGCAGGTATGTCGGTGTCAGGTACACATACGACTCAGACCGATACCCAATGTCCCAGCCGTACACATTCGTGGTGGTTTGGTTGACGCAATACGGCCGCAGTGATGACGAGGCATTGCGAGCGCACTCCAGCACACTATCTTTATCGTCCTCGACCGGCGGCGCGATGACCGTCGCCGTGTAGGGGTCTATGCCCAAAAAGTCCGCAGTGCCCCCAATGTATTCCAGATCCTTGTCACTCAGTGGCACAAAGTCCTGGAACGTCTGCTTGAACGATTCGGGATAATCTTTGCCGAGGAAAATTGGATTGCAAAACGGCCCCAATTGGATGGAATTGAAATGATCCGCCGCATACACATCAGCCTCGCTATCGGGGTTCCTGGGGACCCCAAAGTTGTTGTTAAATTTGATCGAGATTTTCCCCTTGCCGCCCACATCCTCCTTGTACCAATGATACACTCTGGCGTGGGCCTTGACGACGTGATCAATCGCCTTGGCATTATACGAATATAGCAGCGGCTCATTGAAAGTAAACCACACGGGGACGCGGTCGGCATAGTGCGACATGACAACTTTGGCGTAGTGGACAAAGGCGTCTTCAAACGTTTCGTTTTGGTAGGCTCCGTTGACGTATCCAATCTCTGGAGGATTCGCCGCCGTGCTCAGATTGCCTCCATAAAAGGCCAAAGGGGTATCGAAATGGAGCAACGTCACCTCGGGAGTCATTCCCTTTTCCAGGATAAAATTAATGACATCATTGTAGTGGTCAATTCCCTCTTGGTTGACAGGAGTCCCGGGTAGGGCGAATGGGAGTATTCTGGTCCACGCAATGCTAAACGAGAAATGCTTTGCGCCCATCGCCGCAACCCGCTCGATGTCCTGCTTGTAGAGGTAGTAATGCTCATTGGTCACATAGTCTTTAGGGCGGTCATCTCGGATGAGAATATCCATGAGCGATGGAGACTTTCCTTCTTCGGCAGTTGCACCCTCAACCTGGCTTGCGGAGCTTGAAACGCCAAACGCAAAACCCTCTGGGAAATTGTAACAGTCTGTTGGCCCAAAATAATCTCTTGGTGGGAGAACCAGCTCGCTGCTAGGAATTGGGGTTGGTAACACGGTTGTACTATAGACGGCTTTGTCTGTAAAGTTGGGGGGATTGGCGTATTCCCATAGAGCAGTCCAGGCTGCTTCGCCATACGGATCATCTGTGTCTGTGGCCTTCGTTGTCGCATTGGGATCCCATTTGCCCCAGGTTGTGTAAGACAACGAAGGGACCACTAGTGAGACTAGTGATGTGGAAGGCGCGGCATATGTAGTGGTTGTTGAGGGAGCCGGCACAGAAGTTGCATACCGAATAGTCTCGGTCATGGTGTAACTGAATGCCGTAAACCGGTAACTCGGCTCCCCCGTCTCCGTAGACTTGCATTCACGGCTAGTCGGGCCCTCGGTTTCAACGTAGACCTGTTGGCCTAGAGCCAGCGAGGCCAAAAACAGTTGACCGATAATTGAGGCCATGATGAGCGTTTGTCTCGAGCTAACTCAATTGCGAACTCTCAACGGGATCCTTCTCCTCATTTATTATATATCCAGCCCTCTTCCAGCCCAGATCGGTCCGACTCAACGCTTGTGACCAGTTGCAGGGGTCAAAAGTCAGTTGAAAGCAAGTTCCCCATGCCGCGCGATTCTCTTTTCGCCCATGATCGTTCAGCGTGTGGGGTCTTCCCCGGATGCCATGTGCGGGGTGATCCGAGATGCGGAGGCGAGCCCAGGAGTCGATCATCCGCCATCGGGTGACGTTGAGCCTTTCGGTTGAAATGACGATAAATAACTCAATCGGCTGGGGGGAAATGGTGGCATCACCGGCCTCGGAACGGCCTGACTGCGGCGAGATTGACAAGTTGCTCTGCATGGTGGCCAATGACAAGGTCGAAGGACGAGATGAGGTGGCAACTAACAAGGTTTGATATTGGTAATAGGCAGAATATTTACGAACAACGCTATACACTAAATTACATGCTGAAGATGAAAACGCAAATCCGTTACGCCAGACGGCTCGGGGTGACCTGGTCTCACGCCGAGCATGCCCCGGGAGAAGGGAATTTGGGTCGTCTGTCCCAGACAGAATCTGATACCCTTTTCCGCAAATGCTCTTGTTAATTCCTTGACTTGTTTCTGCGGCGGGGGCTCGTATGGATCCACCGCCACGGTGCTCAAATCTGGGAACCGGAATAGTTTCTTGGCCATGCCCATTAGGTCCCGGTGTAGCTCCGGCCAGGCTAGGACCATGCCAATGTGCAGGACCCTCAGCGATGAGGGGATGCTCGACATGAACAGCTCGGGGCCCACATCCTTCAATGTCTCAAACTTTTGGTTGCGATCCTCTTGGTCAAACACCGGCCCATAGAGTAAGAGCTGTTCAACTTCGAGAATTTCTAGTCGTGGAAAATCGGAAAAACTCATATCACCGCGTAAAGATCGATCCCACATCAAAAACCCGGACACCAATTCAATCACTTCTTCAGAGGTCCCCTGGGCATGTTCCCAAGTAGTGCTAGTATAACAAAGTCGTCGCAGCGTGTCGCGTGTCGGAATCAAATGATCGTGTTGAAGAACAGTATATTTGTCCATGTCGCAAAAATACTCAAGATCCTCTAGTACGGGGCTGCGGTTAAGAATCTTGGCCAGATTGTCCGGGTCGAGGCCATGTAGCGACAACCGGCGGAGGCTGGACAGTGCAGTGTTCCATGGTTCGGTACGAAATCGCTCGCGGTGAGGAATATCAGTCCCGCAGTCGCAATCGCTTGCCGCTAGGATTTCGAGGTTCTGTGCTTTGGCAAGGACGTCCTGCATCTCTTGGATATGACAGCACTCATCAGGGTTCTTGTCCTGGCCAGGGAGCACTAGATATTTTAGGTGAGGCAGATAAAAGGGTGAGTCTCTCAGATAATGGAGGCCTTCTTGGGACGAGCGGTATATAAGCAGCTGCTCGAGGAAAGGCGCTGCCATGATGGTGGCCTCCTGGAGCCACTTTGACTCGACATGGTGGTAGGTCGGCAGAGGGCGAAACCCGGCGCGCTCACCGGCCTGCCGAAAGAGGGCCTGGGTTTCAAGAGGGACATCGCGAGCGCGGACAGTGCGCAGCGCAAAGAAGGCGAGGGCGCGTACAAACTTTGCAAGATCGGGGCGTTCCAGCAGCGTACGCAAAAAGAACTCGAGCGTCTCAATCTCTCGGTTCCTGGCCACGGCATCGCCCCACCAGTCAGGGCTGGACGGATCAGGTTGGATGCCCGTGTGGTAGTAGTGGAAGAGAATGGGCTGGGCCTGAGCACGGAATCGGCGCGAGGTCCGGCTCAGGCGTGAAAGGGCTTGCTGGTCCTCGAGCGCCGTGGCGACAACGTCGGGGGGGAGGTCGACGACGTGGGCGAGCCGGCAGTGCATGCAGAGGTTCCTACAAACGGCGGCAATGATCTCGACGGGCAGATGGGTCAGCGATCGAGCCCGCGGTCGAGGCTTAGCTGGCGCTGGCGCTGGGGGGATCTCCATGACGGCGGCGGGGGTTGGCGAGTTCGCTCCATGGAGCAGATCCCGGTCAGCCCTGGCGACGAGGTGCATGGCCATTGAGCGAGAGACGGGACGCCAAAGACTAGACGGCGACGAGACGGTCTCCGAGGCGGTGGTTGGCCTCGGTTTGGGTGCCGCCGAGGGTCCTGAGCCGAGTCTTCGCGACGACTGGTGCTGTTGGGTGAGTGAGTGAATGGGTGAGTTGCCGACGCAGCGCAGACGCAGGCGCAGACGCAGGGTTAGTCGCGTTTATCCGCGCTCATCGCTCGTCAGGTGCATCAGGTAAGCAAGCGACGGGGCGACGACACCAGCGAAGAGGGCATCCTCGCGCATCTTCTGGCCGGTGGTGGATGTGTGCGACGACGTCTGGGTGACACTGCCAAACACAGCACAGGCTAATTCATCGCAGGTTGGGTTAAGAAGTTGGAGCGGAGTTGCAATCGACCTGGCCTTGTCAAGGATCGACGCCGCCAAGTCCCCACTTCCCGAGGCGGGAGTTTATTACCTTGACACGGTTGCTTGCGTTGACGATGGCCACGTCGTATCGCGCCTTGGGCTTGGATTTTGGGTTTGTCGGCTCGAGCAAAATGGAAACCCGCCCCTGAGCCTGCCTTGCGCCTTGTGTCGTTGTCCGAACTTTTCATCCGAACTATCGGCCCGTCATCACTTTGTTTCGGTTCCGGTGAGACCGGGTGTTAGAGGAGAGGGAGCAAGACAAAACAAGTACACACAATGCTCCCCTGGAACACAATGAAAAAGCCATGAAATGTCTCAGGCGCCGAGTGCCCGGGACTGAAACACTTACACAGACTTGCTAATTATACCTGTATGTGTCTGGACTCACTCCCCGAACGCTCATTCTATGTTCTTCCACCAATCACGTGATTTCGCACCAGTTCGCGTCAAAGCTATCGCGGTCGCGTAAAGCAGTCCTCTCCCTCCACCGCCATCACCACCATGCCTGAATTTACGGGTAAGCTGCCTACATCGCTAGTCTCACCACATCTAACCTCTGCAGCAGAGGCCGATACAATCCGCATCCTCATCGCGACTGACAACCATGTTGGCTTCGAAGAACGCGATGCCATCCGTAAGGATGATAGCTGGCAGACATTTGATGAAATCATGAATCTCGCCAGGACCGAAGATGTAAGCACCAAACTCCCATATCCGTGCATGGGCTGTCTAATGCTTCCAGGTCGACATGGTCCTCCTTGCTGGCGATCTATTTCACGACAATAAACCCTCGCGGAAGTCCCTCTACCAAGTCATGCGAACGTTGCGGAAAAACGTCCTTGGCATGAAGCCATGCCCCCTCGAGTTTTTATCGGATGCTGCCTCCGTGTTTGATGGGGCCTTTCCCCACGTAAACTACGAAGACCCAGATATTAATGTCTCAATTCCGGTCTTTTCCATCCATGGAAACCACGATGACCCTTCTGGCGACGGCAATTACTGTTCTCTCGATCTCCTACAAGCTAGCGGCCTGCTCAACTATTTCGGCCGAGTCCCAGAGGCGGACAATATCGAAGCCAAACCGGTTCTACTACAAAAAGGTTTGACCAAACTGGCTCTATATGGTTTGAGCAATGTGCGTGATGAACGCATGTTTAGGACCTTCCGCGACCATAAAGTCAAGTGGTTCCGACCTGGGACTCAGATGGGTGATTGGTTTAATCTGCTGGCCGTTCATCAAAATCACCACGCCCACACGGCAACTTCATATCTACCAGAAAATGTACTCCCTGACTGGCTAGATGTTGTTGTATGGGGACACGAGCACGAATGCCTAATTGACCCCACCCAGAACCCGGAGACAGGTTTCCATGTCATGCAGCCAGGCTCATCAGTCGCAACTTCACTAGTTCCAGGCGAAGCTGTCCAAAAGCACGTCGCCATAATGAGTGTTACCGGCAAAGATTTCAAAGTGGACAAGTTCCCTCTCAAAACGGTTCGCCCGTTTGTCACCCGCGAGTTGGTTCTCAATCAGGACAAACGATTCAAGGGTCTCGACAAGAAGAAGGATAACAGACAGGAAGTTACACGGAGGTTAATGGATGTGGTTGAAGAAATGATAGAAGAAGCGAATGCTGATTGGGAGGCCATTCAAACTGATGAGGAGGCCCTCGAAGAACGGCCATTGCCACTAATTCGACTCAAGGTTGAGTATACGGCTACTGACGGCGGTCAATTTGAGTGTGAGAATCCTCAGCGGTTTTCCAACCGATTCATTGGCAAAGTGGCCAACACAAATGACGTCGTCTATTTTTATCGCAAAAAGACGTCACAGCGTAAGTCAACCTAGTATTCAGGACGTCCTACTTTGCTTACACCTTTAGGCAAAACCACGGCAACGAATCCAACAGAAGCTCTCGAGGCTCTGGCACAAGGAGAGGACGGCGTTAAGGTAGAATCGCTCGTGCAAGAGTTTTTGTCAGCGCAGTCGTTGCGAGTACTGCCCCAGGGTCCGTTCGGTGATGCCGTCACCCAATTTGTAGCCAAAGATGACAAGCACGCGATGGAGTTATTTGTGTCTGAGCATCTCACAGGTCAGGTCCGCCAAATGCTAGGTTTGGAATCAGATGACGAAGACTTAAACAGCGCCATGGAAATCTACAGAACCAGAGTGGAGCAGGAGCAGGCAAGCGGACAACGAACGGCGCAGACAGACCGAAAACGAATTCTTAAACCCAAGCCGGACACTTGGGACAGCGATTTCGACGGCAGCTGGGAAAACGAACCGGACGCGTGGACATACGAAGATGCTCATGAGGAGGTACCTGAAGAAGAGCACGAAGAAGCTCCACCAAAAAGAGGGATCCGTGCTAAAGCTGCCCCCAAGGCCGCTCCCAAGAAAGCACCAGCCAGGCGTGGGCGCAAACCTGTACCGAGCGAAGAGGAGGAAGATGCTGTTATGGATTCAGACGATGAGCCGGCTCCCCTGCCTCAACCGAAGACAAGAAAGGCACCGGCAAGAACAGTGAAGCCAACGGCAAAGCCTGCGGCAAAACCTGCACAGCCAACAAGGTCAACACGAACGGCAAAGACGCGGCAAACGAAGCTGGATTTCTCGCAGGCCACCAAATCAGTGGAAATTAGTGATGACGAGATTTCCGATGACGATGCCTTTGAGCCAGCACCAAGGCCTACTAGAAGAAGGTGAATGGACGGAACTTGATTGTTAAAAAAAAAAAAAAGGAACAATGATTTAGGGGTATTGAACGAACCAATGACTGAAGGTATTTATAATTCAATGATACAAGGTGGAATACGCACGCACATGGCATGTAGCACTAACCCTCATTACAAGTCGCCAATCCAGGCTGAGGGAGGAAAGTGATTACTTGACCGCGCCATACCCTCGACGTAGGCTGGCTTAGTAGTGATCTACAATGGTTACCAGGCTAAAGAATATTAAACACAAGGAAGGAGCAATGGTCCAAATAAGGCAAAAGAAAATTAACTGATCTATTGATTGGTGGCTGGAATCTCGTAGTGACAAAATTTGCTCCATCCCTTTAGAAAGCACAGATAACCCAACCCCAACGAATAACTCTTCTTCGAAAAAAGGTGGCGGGTGTTGCACACTTGGTTGTAGTGAGGGGTTGTTGCAAGGGGCAGCGCTAAGGGACTTTGAGCAGCACGTCCAGTTTCTTGTCAACGTTACGCTCCTGTGGCTTATGCCACCCGACAAAGTTTGCCCATCAGCGTCGCAACTGTCAAGTCTTGCCAAGCCGATTCCATGCACCTTGCGGTCTCTTCTGCAATTGAGCCATGAGGCCCCTGCTGAAGAGCAGCTGCGATGGGGATATTGCGTGCTTTACTGACTCATGGCCCATCCCCACTGTGAGCAACCGTTCGCGGCGATAGCGGACCGTCCCATCTCAGACCTCACTTACACAGCGCTCCACTGATCAGTGATCGCCTTTACCATTCCACCAAACAAACGTCTTTGCCTGGGGAGGTGCGGGGTAGCTCCAAGTTGCCTCTTGGGGTAAGCAATCGGGGTTCTGCCTCCGGGAGGGCATTGGCGCCGAGCACCCGAGGAGTCATTAATAATTGTTAACTTACACACTTGCACCATGCTCGTCTCTCTTTAGTTCCTCCCCCTCCTGCTGTCACGCGAGCTCGTCTTGTGCCGAGTCAAACCCATTGCTTGTGAGCCCATCATGTCGTCGACAATCCGTCTGGGAACCGCCTCCCCGGGCACTCAGGCCACCACCCCCGAGACCATTGCACTCATTGACTCCATCGCCCGCCGCGCTGCTGCCGCCAACATTGACATCCTGCTCCTACCCGAGGCCTTCATTGGCGGGTACCCGCGTGGCAGCTCGTTCGGGTGCATCATCGGGGACCGCACCAAGGAGGGCCGTGAGGAGTTTGCCAAGTATTTCGACGCGGCCATTGACCTGGGCGACACCGTGGGCCCTGCTGGTGGCGGTGCGGGTCTCAAGTGGGTGAAGCGACAGCTCGGCGACGAAGAGACGGTGCGTGGAGACGGTTCGCGAGAGGAGCTCGAGCGGATTGCCCGTGATTCGGGCGTCTTTATCGTGACGGGGTGCATTGAAAAGGCCGGAGGAAGCCTATACTGTTCTGTCGTGTATGTGTGCCCCAGAGAGGGCATGGTGGGCAAGCGGCGCAAAGTCCTACCGGTACGTTTTATTTTCTTGTCTCAAGCGTCCCATTCTTCGTGGGAATCTCAGTCTAAGCACCAGACAGACCGGCTCGGAGCGCCTCATTTGGGCCCAGGGAGCACCAAGCACCCTCCGCGCCGTGACGACGGTCATTCGCGGCGTCCGTATCAACCTTGCCGCCGCCATCTGCTGGGAAAACTACATGCCCCTGCTCCGCCAGACTCTGTATTCGCAAAACATCAACCTGTATCTAGCCCCGACCGCCGACAACCGCGACGCATGGCTGGGCCTGATGCGCACTGTAGGCGTTGAAGGACGCTGCTTCGTCGTCAGCAGCAACATGGCCATCCCCAAGGATGCGGAGAGCAAGACCCAGTCGCCCGCAAGAGGGCGTCGGAACTCGACCATCACCGAGGAGGGCTTCGAGATTGCATTGCCTCGATCGCCGCAGCGCACTCGCGCACGTCGTGCCTCGGTGTTTGACGAGGACGGCAACGAGATCGTCCTGAGCAAGGAGGCCGCTGATGGCGAGGTATCGCCCGAAAGCCAGGTCAAGCCGCCCTCTGCCAAGACCGAGTGGGTGTCTCGCGGTGGTTCCTCCATTGTGACGCCCTATGGTGATGTCGTGGCCGGGCCGCAGTGGGAGGACCCCGATGGCCTCATCTACGCCGATGTTGATTTCAGGGATTGTATTCGAGGCCGCCTGGATCTTGACGCGGCAGGAAGCTATTCACGAAATGATTCATTCAAGTTTAGCGTCGAGGGTTTGGATTTGGATCCACTGCCATACTAATTGTAATGAGAAAATGAGTTCGCTATGTACAGAAATGTCAAAAAGATGATCGCTGTCTATGGGTATCATATCCAATACTGATGCATTATTTCGTCTCATCGTGAGGTGGGCCTCGCCGCCACTTGTCCGCCGATTCCAACACCTTGCGCTCCGCTTCTGCCTCTTTTCGCTGTCTCTCCAACGCTGCCTGTGCCAAGATTTCTCGCCGACTCATGCCTTCGGTGGGATCCTTGGCACCACCGAGCACAAACTCTCCACCGCTCCAGCCTCCGTGGTCTTGGTGATCCTCCTCATCTTCTCCAGAGATGGTGTAAGCCGACGATTCGCCCATCGTGTGTCCCCCAGATTTCCAATCAGCAGCCTGGACTTCTCGCTCAATTTGGTGGCATAGGTCCCAAAAGTTGCGGTCGTGAGGCCCGTGAACGTTGTGTGCCAACTCGTGGCATAGTGTTTTGCGAATGGTCTTGTAGTCGCGGTATCCATCATGGGCATCAGTTCGTAGACGCAGCTCAATAACCTCGCCCTGGTTGCGATTTAAACCCAAGATCCTGGAGGTGCCTTCATGTGTGGTTTGGGTATGCGAGAGAGGTTCCATTTCCGTGAGGAGAGAGACCGTGAACTTGTGTTTCCGCATGGATGCGCGAATGCCCGGGTCTTCCTTGAGGCGCATGAGCAACGCCTGACTTCGTTCTGGGTGAGGCAGGCCCTGCAGTGGCCGGACTTGCATAAACGTATACTGCGAATCCTCTGGGTTCTGTCTGCGTGCTCTAGCTTTGGGTCGGTGTGCCATGCGGGCGGCGTTTCTTTTGGCTACCCTCTCGGCCATGTTCTGGACGGCTTGGACATCGGCGGCCGGCGATCCCATCAGGGTCAACGACTTGCCCCTGAGCTCCTGCAGTGGCATATGGGGGTTTTTGAAAGGCGCCTTTAACAGAGGGCATTTGGGGGCGAGAATTTTTTGGTTTGAAACGGGAACATCGAGGCTGGCTTCGATTTCATTAAACAAGTCGGTGATGGTGGCGTCTTCATGAAACTGAAATTCGTAGCTGACCTTGCGGTGAGTGATGGAAATGGTGAGCCATGACTCCGACGTGTCGGAAACTGATTCTGCGCGGTCTGCCATGTTGAGGGATGTTTTCGGATTTAGATTTGTGGATAAAAACGTCGAATCCGGGGATGTGAGGGAACATCTAAATAGCATCTCGCGATGGATTCGGGCACGTTCGGTATGCTTTGTAATACGTCACTCTCACTGCCTGGATCCGGCCCAAGCCACCCGATGGTGGGTTGTCCGCTGCTGAGCAAGCTTTACCTCAGTGGGCGCATCCATCACATACCTGGTACCTTGTTAAGTTACGTCTCCGTGATTGTCGCGATAAGTCCGACGGCGCATCCGAGACGCGAGACTTGCCACTTCCCTGAATAGCGGGAGCTATGCACGACATGTTGCATGCATCCATGTGACGCAGTTTCACAAATGCATCGCATCGCATCGCATCGCATCGCATCGCATTGTATTGTCCCAACGCCACATTCCACTTCCCGTCGCACCGCCACACAGCACCCCAGTGCCAACGCATTCTAATGACACGGCCCAATGAGCTTGCAATCGCGTGTGTCGTGTCCTTTTTCCAGGTTCGAGGTCCAGCTCCCTGCAACGTCAACCTAGTCTAGGCTCGACTCCAACTCTATACCATCATCTTCCCCTCCAATTGCAATCGCATCGACTCCATCAACTCGGCGCCGATCAGTCGTCGCCGCACCGCTCCTTCTCAAAGCCTAACCCGAGAGCTTCGCTCGCACCGCTGCCATCATGCCTTTGAACCTCTTCCGCGTTGCCGGTGCGTATACCGTCACATGCAAACTCCAGCCAGCGCACTCGTTAACAATGCTACAGCGGACTTTTCCCATCTGGGCAGCATCCTCATTCTGCTGCACAAGATGACCCAGCTCAACGTGAGTCCCAGCTCGTATTTACCAAAGCTCCTCGCTGACGTCAACAGAGCTGTTCTGGCATCTCCTTCAAATCGCAAGCACTCTACATGATGGTCTACGTCACTCGGTATCTAGGTATGATGCGCGGCCGCAGTTTCCCTACTCGCGTCTTCTAACATCTCCAGACATCTTCTCCACCGATAGCATTTACAACTTCATCTTCAAGATTCTGTTCCTTGCGTCGCAGGGTTACATCATCTATCTCATGACGAATGCTTACAAGCCCACCAACGACCCCAACGTCGACACCTTCCGAGTTCAGTACCTCCTTGCTGGTGCTGCCGTCCTCGGCCTCGTCTTCCCGTACAAGTACACCGTGAAGGAAGTTCTCTGGGCATTTTCCATCTGGCTCGAGTCCGTGGCCATTCTCCCTCAACTATTCATGCTGCAGCGAACTGGCGAAGCGGAGACCATCACTACCCACTACCTGTTCGCCCTGGGCAGCTACCGAGCCTTGTACATTCCCAACTGGATCTACCGATACATGACCGAGTCTCCCGACAAGCACAAACTCGACACCATTGCCATCGTTGCCGGACTTATCCAGACCGTCCTTTACACGGACTTCTTCTACGTTTACTACACCAAAGTTCTCAAGGGCAAGAAGTTCAAGCTTCCCGTCTAAGCGACTTGGCTCAAATGTGAAAAATGACTGGGCTAGTTTGATTTGCCCACCTCCAACTGGAACTGCATGGACGGCGTTGGGTCAGGGGTGACAAGGCGGTAATCAAGGGCGCCGGCTTGTGTATTGGTACAGCTCCATTTGGCAGTGAGCTAGGGCGCGTGGATGAGCTTTTCATGTGACAAAAATTATTCTGCTGGTTCAGTGAACCTCAGAGCTAGGGATAGAATGCTATGAGAATTTTAATAGATGCATTTCAATTTGTTACATCTTGATTCCTCTCTTTTTGTCACTTTGTATTATTGATCGATGTTGTCGTTCAAGAATGGGAGTAATTTCTTCTCTGAAATCTAGACGGAACTACCTCCGGCGCCTCTAGCTACCTACTGTACCTAAGTAAACGCTACTAGTACAGGGTACTCAGGTAGTAAATTGCCTGATGCTGTTTCAGCCACGTCACGTGATCTAGAGCGCGTCATCCCCGTTGCCTCAACTTAATCAATCCATCAACCATCCACCAACCATCAAGATGGCAAGCGAGGCACCCGAAAAGACGGAGCAGCCTCCCGCTGCTCCCAATGGCCCTTCAGATGCTACCCCGCCTGTGGCACCTGTTCCCGAATCGCGCCTGCCCACGCGCAAGGATACTTCTCTCCGAGAGTTCCTGAACAAGATGGACGACTACGCTCCCATCGTAGGTCTAGCCACACGGTTGCGCATGAATACCACTGACAGTTTTCAGATTCCTGATGCCGTCACAAACTACTACATGACAAAAGCCGGACTTCCTCCCCCTCCTCAGAGCGATCCTCGCCTGGCGCGACTACTCGCCCTCGCCACCCAGAAGTTCATTGCCGATATTGCCGCCGATGCCTATCAGTACAGCCGCATCCGAGCATCGTCGACCAATGCAAACAACCCGATGGGCTCTCTTGGTGCCGCGGCCGGTTTCCCGATTCCGGGGCAGCCAACTGGGCAGCCAGGCAACAAGGACCAGGGCAAGGGAGGTCCTCTGGGCATTCAGCGACCAGGTTACGGCGGTGGAGGTCAGGGAGGAAGCCAGAACAGAACCGTCCTCACCATGGAAGATCTAGGCATGGCGGTGGGAGAATACGGAGTTAATGTCAAGAGGAGTGAGTTCTATCGCTAAATGGATGGGTACGGCGTTCAGGTTTGGCGTTGGGAATGTCACGTTGGTCATGGTCTCGCCACAATAACAGAGAATAGATGGGATTTTTTATCGCGTTCATATCTGGCCGTTACTTCGATTTTAACTAGTATGATTCGAGTGCTTGCTCCATAACATGTGCTAGTGAAACCAATATAATACAGTTTTTGTACATTGTACTCCAAATCTACCTCTTGTCCCAAATGTTCGGCTTTCGAGTTCTGCAGTCTGTCAGCAAGTGAAGTAATTACACACAAATGAATCATTCAAGGCTGGCTTACGGTGAAAACTCGCCAAGTTTGTGACCGACCATGTCTTCGGTAATGATCACCTCATGGTAATCCTTGCCATTGTGCACCTCAAACTTGAGGCCGACAAAGTTGGGAAGAATTGTCGCAGATCGGGCTTGGGTTCGAACGGGAGGGACCTTGTCGCCGGGGTTCTTGGGCCAGACAATAGGAAGGCTATTCGAGGTTAGATATCGAGATTGAAGCAGTCGAGTTGCGGGCGGCTAGAGCTCACGGTACAAGGTGCGGTCCTAAGGGGGAAAGTCAGTAATGTAACATACGAGGAATGGCACAGCCAATTGACTCACCCTTCCACACAGAACGCTTTAGGAGTAACCGTGTTGGCTGCATTATTGCTGGCGCTGGCGCATGTCACGAAATTTCAATGAGCCCGCATGGTAACATGAATTGGCGGCAAGAGGCTCGGAGTTGCGCATTAGTTTTTTCCGAGTCACGTGGTTCATCATTTGGGTGGTGCCGTCCCTACCATTGAGGTACGTACTGAATTGACAAGGGTATCCGACAACCTTCATCAACTCGAATCTCACAGTGGTGCCCCGGAAAAACCGGTCCACCAACGATCCAGGGATAGAAGTCTCAAGTTGTTTTAAACGTTGAAGCCATGTCATTTTATCCTTCTGGCCCACCGGTCCTCGCTAGTCACCTCATCTCCAAACTGTTTTGGCCCGGACAGATGATTCCGCTTGCTTAATTCAATCCACCAGTCGTTGTCCAGTATATCAATTTCGGTTGCAATGCGTTTTGTGATGTGCCTCCGCTTCATTCCCATGCTAATTACCCAAATGTTTCAAACAAACCTACCTTGCCAGTAATCCGGAGATGATGACCCAGTTAAATGTGACGTTGCCAGAGGTTCCACCTGTGGACGATGAGTGCTACAACTAGTTATAACATGGGGGTTTTGCCCAAGTCATTTCGATATAGATATGACACTGTTACTCCTGTCTCGTTGATCGAGTGTTTCTTTGCTTTCGGTGCTTTTGTTCTTCAGTCATTCCTTTACAATTAAAACCTTTACGATGAGATCCAAACTTCTCTTTGCCGCAGCTGTATCCATAACGTGTGCGGGTTCTGCTTCTGGGACATTCTTGTTCACAGGCTCCAATGAATCCGGTGCTGAATTTGGGCAGGCCAATCTGCCAGGCCAGCTCAACAAAGACTATATTTGGCCAGATACAAGCGCCATTGATGTAGGTCTTCCTTGTATGTTGATTGGTGTCAGCACCTAACGATACAGACATTGCTCAACACTGGAATGAATACGTTCCGTATACCGTTTCTAATGGAGCGTCTTATTCCAGACCAGTTAACTGGTTCCCTCAATCAGACCTACTTTGACGGCCTCGAGGCAGTCGTCTCTCACATCACGAGTAATGGCGCTTATGCTGTCCTAGATCCTCATAACTTCGGTCGATACTACGGCAACATTATTACCGATGTAAATGGCTTCGGTGCATTCTGGAAGACCGTTGCTACGCAATTTTCCAACAATAAGTTGGTAATTTTCGACACCAACAACGAATATCATGACATGGAGAATTCGCTGGTGGCACAACTAAACCAAGCTGCTATTGACGCGATTCGCGGTGCTGGTGCAACCTCGCAATACATTTTTGTTGAAGGCAACTCGTACTCTGGGGCATGGACTTGGGTGTCTAGTGGAAACGGCGAATCCCTCAAGGACTTGTCGGATTCCCAGAACAAGATCATTTATGAGATGCATCAATACCTCGACGCGGACGGATCAGGCACATCTGAGACCTGTGTAAACACCACCATTGGTGCGGAGCGACTCAAGGCGGCCACGGACTGGCTCAAGGCCAATAATAAACTAGGAATCCTGGGTGAGACCGCTGGTGCCGCCAATGATGTATGCGCTACGGCTATTAAGGGTGAACTGCAGTACCTCAAGGATAATTCCGATGTGTGGACGGGATGGATGTGGTGGTCCGCCGGTCCCTGGTGGGCTGACTATATGTTTAGCATGGAGCCTCCAAGTGGCGCGGCCTACGTGAATTATTTGTCTGTGGTCAAGGAGTTTATTTAGTACTAGGTAGCCAATGAACTAGGGGCTCGGGGCGGTTGGTCATAAGGTTTGGGGCGGTGGAGTTCTGTTCATTATTGTGGTTCGAGTCAGGAGCGAATCTGTCAAGTGTACATTATCCGTTGATATTGACGATGATATTTCACAAATATTCATGTAAATGATATAACGGACCTCTACAAAAAGAACCATGTGTTTCCTTTGCTCTCCTACTTCCGAGCAGACGAGTTCGTAGACCTTTAGCCTTTGAAACCTTAATGTAATCTTGCGACTCATATAGGGTAGGGTAGTTGTAGTGTGGGAGTGCGGTTGGGTGGGGCGAACATCACGTGCCAATAAGACTCGCTCGCGATGGTAACCTACGCCACCAGATTGTCCGACCAGGCTACTTTTTCATCTCATCATTTGTTTACCGACTTAGGGTCGCTGTAATTTTGCGGCCGCGCATATTTGGCTGCATACGAAAATCCTTTCCATACACTAGATCCCCTGCTCACCCGCATACTATCGATCCGACGGAGCCACACTTGAAGCCACCTTGCAGTTGCAGCCACGATCCTCCTCCATCCGCCCTTCGCCTTTACTCTTTCGATGCCGAGCGCAACGGCCTCTGGGGCCGACACTGGTTCAGCTCGGTCTCGCGAGCATAACCAGGGAAACCAAGGACGAGGATTCACGCCTGACCAGGAGGCTGCCGTTATTCGAATTCGAAAGTGCAAGGCCACGGCGTTTTATGACATTTTGGGCCTCGAGGCAGTGAAAACATCATGTACGGATGGCGAAATTAAGAAGGCATATCGAAAGCAGTCTCTCTTGACCCACCCCGATAAGAATGGACATCAACATGCGGACGAGGCCTTCAAAATGGTCAGCCGCGCATTCGGTATCTTGGGCGACAAGGAGAAGCGCGAGAAGTTTGACCGGCTTGGAACAGATCCCGACAGCCGATTCGAGTCTGCCCGCGCCCAGTATCCTTTTAACAATGGATTCGGTCAGCGGGCAGGAGGAGGCATGCCCCGCGGCGGTGGCATGTGGGAGGAGGAATTGACACCGGAAGAAATGTTTGCGCGCTTCTTTGGAGGACAGGCGTTTGGAGGAGGAGGGTTTGGAGGAGGGTTCGGCGGTAAGAGTCACCCGAATGATACTGCAACACAGCCACTGACAAAGTAGCTTTTGATACAGGCCCTCAGTTTGTCTTCAACTTGGGCGGAGGCCCCGGAATCCGAGTACACCAGTTTGGAGGAGCAAGGCCGCGCACTCGACCACAGAACACGCAAGAAGGTGGCCGGCAACAAGAAGGCAGTGCTCTACAGACCCTCCTTGGACTATTGCCGATTATCCTATTCTTCTTCCTGCCAATTGTTACCTCCATTTTCTCAGGCGAAACGTCAACTTCTTCAGCTCCTCGCATGGTGTATGACAACCCTCTACACCCTTACACCGAAGGCCGGACGACACCGAATCTGGGCGTCGAGTACTTTGTTAATCCTAATGATATTTCCCAATTTACCGACGGCAAGTTGAACAAACTTGATCGAACGGCTGAGGTGAACCTGGTGAGGCATCTCAAGAGCGAATGCGAAAACGAGGTCATGTATCGGCAGAGGCTCCGTGATGCTGCCCAAGGGTGGTTCTATCAGGATGAAGAGAAGATGGCTTTGGCAGAGACATACACAATGCCGTCATGTGACAGACTTCAGAACTTGGGAATTGGCCGATGAGACCGGCACGGATAGTATCTTGTATGGATGACGGACGACCTGGAGTTGGCGTTGTGGCATTTTGAGGGAAGCGAGCTGGACAGCATACTTACTTCTATCAACTCCGGCTGTAATATGAATGACTGTGTATCACATCAAATTTGAAGGCGGCGTTTTTACATCTATTCGCCGTTCGTGACCCCATTAGGGACTGGCCCACGTCATCTGTGGCGGTGCGTGGCTCGGAATCGGGTGGCGGGGGACCTTCCAGCTGCGCCGACGACGCAAGCTTGATCCTTCACCTACATTATCCCGGTGCCTAGAATCATTCCCGCCGTCAATCCGGCGCCAGGCCGCATATTATTTCTGGTTTATACCCTGGCGTTGTCATTGCGACTCGTGTCGTCGCACAGCCACATGGATCCGCAGTGACGACACTGATACGAACGGTACGAATGGTGCCAATGGGCGGACTCCATCCTAAGCTTTACAACTCGCTGACCTGCGTGGCAGAATGCCAAGTTGGATGCCTGTCATCTTTCCAAATTATAAGACGACATTGCGACAAACTGCGACGGGAACGATAGTGACACAAGCGGATTCATGCCACCATTCCCAACGTTACCACTCCCGACAACCCCGCTTACGACGATCGTAGCACGGCGCTACCTTGAAGGTCGTCATGACTAGTCCACGGCCCCTCCACAACACCGACCTGAGCGGAGCACCAGAACAGAAAACCATGCCAAACAACCCGTGGGCAGATGGCAGGGAAGGTTGGAATGACGCTGCGCGCCAAGGCGAGGCTTTTGTAGCGCCTGTTGCGCTGCGGCCTGGAGGAGCGTTGGACACCCTTGAGAAGGAGGAAGAATTGGTCTGGCATGAAAACGAAGGGCCTAAATCCACAGACAAGACCGAGACGAACCCATTTCTCCGGAAAAAGAACCAGGACCCAACCGAATCTCTATCCAAGCTGAGCCTAGAACCGACCAATCCGTGGTCTGGCGACGGGTCGCAATCAAGCGCGCCCCCTACAGATATCTGGGACAATAAGCCTACGGCATCTTCGGAGGCAACCGGGCTGCCAGTAGCGAAAGATCACTGGGAAACGTCAATTACGCCCCAAATGGCTCCATCACCTGCATTGATCTCTCTCCCCTCGCAAAGCGACTCACCGGGCTGGGACGAGGACCCGCTTGAAAGAGGCAAGGCGCCAGCGGCGGCGACCTCGATGTCGAGTGAGCTAGCTGGCGAATCCCATGTGTGGGATGATTTGGGATCGCCAGAAAAAGGAAAGGCGAAAGCTGACGATTGGAACTTGATTGATGTGGATGTCGACTCTGATTCGCAATCGAAGCCGCCGTTGCCGCCTAGAAAGGATACCGACGCACCAGCCTGGAAGCCATCATCTTCGCGGCAGCCAGTTGATGGGGCGGAAACATATCAAGTGAAGAATGTACAGTGGCTCGACACAAGCTCTTCTGAAAATCCTCGCACGTCACCCATTCTTGTTCAGAATGCCAATGGGCCATGCCCCCTAGTCGCTCTGGTAAATGCGTTGACCCTAACGACACCTGCCGACACACCCGACACGGCGCTTGTTCAGGTTTTGAGATCCAGAGAGCAGGTCAGCTTAAGCTTGCTGCTGGATGCCGTGCTTGATGAACTCATGTCGCCGAGGCGAACAACATCTGAGGATGCTCTGCCTGACGTTTCAGACCTTTATGCATTCCTCCAAAGTTTGCATACCGGAATGAATGTCAACCCACGATTCATCCCAACGGACAAGATGATTAATGCCTACAAGCGGACTTCACTCACACACCTTCACCCAACTGAACGAGGAGATCTGATCCCTGGCACGTTTGAGAACACTGCCGAGATGAGCTTATACGCGGCATTTTCGATCCCGCTAATCCACGGGTGGCTGCCTTCTAAGACGGAACCTGCATATGGGGCCCTGGAAAGACAGGCGGCTTCATATGAGGATGCGCAGAATCTACTATTCAGGGAAGAGGAGCTTGAAGAGAAGCTGTCGAACCCCGGGACAGGACTCAATGAGTCGGAGCAGCAGCTATATCAGGACATCCTGATCATTAAAGATTTTTTGAGCACCTCAGCCACACAAATTACCCATTGGGGAATCGAAGTAATTGGCAAAGCCATTCGACCCGGCACTTTTGCCATTTTGTTTCGAAATGACCACTTTAGCACTTTGTATTGTCACCCTCAGACTATGCAGCTCCTGACATTGGTAACGGATGCCGGGTTCAAGAGTCACAAGGAGATTGTCTGGGAAACTCTGTCCGATATTAATGGAGGAAGCACTGAGTATTTGTCTGGAGATTTCCGAATGGTTGGAAGCGGCGCCGTGCCGAATGATGACGGAGATGAGTGGACGACTGTTCAGAAGCGAGGAAAGGAGCGAAAAGAGGAAGATTTAATGAGCCCAAGCACCGAGCAAGAAGACCGTGACCTGGCGCTTGCATTACAGCTCCAGGAGGAGGAAGATGAAAGACACAGGGCGGCTGAAGCTCGACGTCGCAGAGAGAGCATCCTGTCAGAGCAGTACATTGAGCAACAAGGGAGGCAGCCTGGGCGAGGCCCTGCTGAACGGGGCCAACCCGTGCGAGGCCCACCTGTTCCAGCACGCGGAGGCCAAGGAGGACGAGGCGGGCCTGAACTTGTCCCCGCACGGAGCAGCTCGGTGGCCACACCGCCGCGACCTGTCCAACAGGTGCGGTCATTGATTCCACCTCAGATACAAGGAGTGACAAGAGCGGCGGATGAAGGCGAAGATGCCCCGCCTTCATACGAGCAGGCCGCGCAAGACAGGGCATACCAGCCCCCGGTTGGCCACCCAAGTCATGCGAATAGCCCGACTGTGTCGAGGCAATCGACGGCGCAAAGTGCAAATACTACTATGGGACAGCGGCCAATGGGGCGGGCTGGCGCTCGGCCGCCGGTCAGTCCTGGAGCAGTGTTGGGAAATGGAGGGTCATCAAAGGAGCGGGATTGCGTTGTTATGTAATGATGGGTAAGAAGGAGTTATCGGTGCATTTTAATTTTTTAGCCGGCGCAGTGTAGGATAAGTAGAGCTTTGGCAATTCAATATTCGTCGCAACCGATCACTCGTGTGTGAATCAGGCATGTGGCTTCCATTGGACAACACATGTTGATATAGACAGGGCCGCAGATAGTATCCCTTCATTAATCGCCTTTTAGCTATGTAATTCTGCAGACAAATAAGGCCGCGTTTTCTCACGAAAAATACCATGCGTATGATGAGGTGCTGTGCTGCCAGCTAGCCTGTTGTGTTTTAAAGGAAGCGGCAAAGTTGCTAATAATTCCATGAATCGCCTATATCGTAAATCACCCAAAACAACCCGTGACAATGTTTCAAAGACTCAATCTTGTTGTGAAAAGAGCGCACGGCTAGCCTTGATACATTCATTGCTGCACTAATCAGATGATGTCTTTGACGCAACTTTACGCTTCTACTATATTCAACGCCGTCTCTATGCATGTGTTCCCAGGAATCTTGGTACGATGGGATTCATGGGGGTAGATATCACATTTCCAGCTCCTTTGAGAGACTTTGATTCATTAGCACGCTAGGGAAATGAATTAGCGTACACATACCCGTCATGAAATGAATAAGGCGTTGGTTCCTGAAGCAGGCATCCTCTGAGTGGGTGTGCTTATTACGACATATGTGGTGTCAGCGAATCATCATCCAGATCGGCATGTCAGCACTACGATTTACATCCACTCATTAAACAGACATGTTATGAAAAGACGAATATAACATTGTATCAAGTTTTGCTTTCATACAGTGACCGATCATCTCCGTTATAGATTCCCAAGTTAGCGTCAAGGGGCCAAGGCGGTGAATGGCGTCAGAATTTTTGACGTGTTTAACGCATTGACATCATGGGCGAAGTCAATTACATTTGTGGATGCGACAACAACAGTAATAATGGCCATAATTGAAAACTGGATGCCCCCTACGCGGGAAAATTATGAGCTGATCCTCACTGCGTTCAAGTTCGGGTACCCAATTGTAGGGACACACGGGTTCTGTTTCAATTGACAACGCTAAGAGGTGACAGATTGGGTCAGCCCAGTGGATCATAGGGTGGTATGGCATGGGTAAAACCTCAGTGGACAGCAGGTTCAACCTCCCTGGCCGTATTGGCTGGCTGACCATGGAGTGCCCCGGATTCATCACACTGCTCTATCTCATGAAAACGCTGCCCGCCCAACACGGCATCGATGACCTCCCGTGGCAAAACAAGGTGCTGGCTGGGCTGTTTGTGAGTCGACATCGAACGAGCAGCGTGCCAAGCTGACCACACGCAGGTGATACATTACTCATATCGGGCTGTCCTGTTTCCCTATCTCCAGCCTTCCATGTCTCCGCTGCATGTCCTTGTGTGGGCTCTGGCCATTGGGTTTCAGCTCGGGAATGCCACATGCATCGGGTCGTGGCTGGCAGCCTACGGGCCCGTCACTGAGGAGGCATGGGCTTCGCAGACGTCGCTGTTGCAGTTCTCTGCAGGAATCCTGATTTTCTATCTGGGGCTTTCGTCCAACTTTTTTCACGACGAAGAGCTCCGGGAAATCCGAAGACGAGAGCAAATGCGCCAGGAACGGATCCGGCGCGAGACCGGGACTTCCCAGAGTATTGATAAGCACTATCAGATCCCACAGGCGGGCCTCTTCCGCTACATGCTGTTTCCGCACTACCTGTGCGAATGGGTGGAGTGGGCAGGATTCTGGATGGCGGCGGGCTGGGGATGTGTGCCGGCGCGCACGTTTTTAATCAACGAGGTGTTCAGCATGCTCCCGCGGGCTGTGAGGGGAAAGCGGTGGTATGTGGAGCGATTTGGAGAGGACAAGGTGGGCAAGAAGTGGGCGGTGATTCCTGGGGTTTGGTGAGCCGAAGTTGGCATCCGAAAGTTGGAGTCGAGTTTGCCTCGGGTCGCAGAGGAGCGGCGGAGGTGGCATCCCCAAGTCAGGAGCAGTAGTCAGTTTTGGAGTAGACTGTGGCTTGTGAAGCTAAATCATGACTCGGCCATGTGGCGGCCCACGCGTTTGTGAGTGAAGGGCGGTTTGGCGTTGGTGTTGGTGGTTTGTGCAACTTGCCGACCTCAATTGCCGATGGAGCTTGGCACAGACCACGGGCGAGCACACCACCAATTGCAAAGGGCGTGATTGGCCGTCCCCCGGGGCCAGGGAAGAAAAAACCAGTTGGCTACCCCAGATTCTGTGGGATCTGGGGTACAGGGGCCTAGTGAGCTGATGATTTGAACAGATTCTGGGGAAGCCTTGTCGAGATTTGTAGATTTGATTTTGAGTGAGATCCGGACGCATGGAGACGGCGAGATGCGTAGACATTTGATGCTCAAGAGCTGTGGCGCCAATCCCACTCAGCCAAGCCACACGCTTTTCAGGTGTCTGGTGTGGCTTGACCTTCATGCGAGTCGAGCTTAATCACACGTGGTGGTCGGCAGGGTGTGGCTTTAACTTCGGTCTGCTTTCTGTGTCATAATCAAAATTGACCATGGCCGAACAACCTCTTTTCGTCCCACCACACAGCCAGCGACCAGGACCATTGCCGATTTCGCCACGCTGCGTCTCTCTCTTTTGGTCTATTTTGGTCTAGTCACATCTTACGTGCCATCTCGCAGTGGCCCGTTGCATCTCAACGCCTGCAATTGCTCCGCTCAAACACAACCCTCTCGGCATCCCGACCAAGCCATCGTCTCATCCAAGCCCACCCACGCGTCGCCCATGGAGCCCTCCCCCTCCAATAGTTCCCTCGGTGCAGTGGAGGGCCTTGCTGTTTCGGGAGTCGTCCCCTCCCCTCGCACCTTGGGTGACGGCCCGGGGGCTAGGCTCCCGCACCAAAAAAACAAAGACTAATGCTGAGTCAA